>LVTN01001562.1:5264-43410 GCA_001649415.1 Musa itinerans
AATAGAGTATTTGTCCTTGACAGTTATGCCATTGAGAGCTCGGTAATCAACATACAATCGCCATATTCCGTCTTTCTTTCATATGAAGAACACCGGTGAAGAGTAGGGGCTATAACTTGGCTGCCGAATTTGGTGGTAACTGGATCGGAGGTCCAACTTCGTGAAGACTCGAGCTCCTTTTAATTCATCAAAAAGTTCATCCACCACTGGTATTGGGTACTTCTCCTTGACGGTGATGTCGTTTGAAGCTCAGTAGTCGATGCACATCCGCCAAGTTCTATCCTTCTTACGTATAAGTAGCACTGGTGAGGAATAGGGGCTGCAACTTGGCCAAATAACTCCTGTTTCGAGCATCTTTTTTATAATCCTTTCTATTTCATCTCTGAAGATGTAGATACCGATATGACCGAGTATTTGCTGGAGGTTTTCCTAGAAGAATCGTTATATAATGATCATACCGACGGGTAAGAGGTAGGTTGCGCGGTTCATCAAATATATCTGAAAATTCAGTAAGCAAAGGAAGTAGATTTGGATCTTCCAATTTTGTTAGCTCTCGCTTATTTTTCTGCTTAAGTTGTACCAAAAAGCCACTACATGCTTTATGCAAAACCTTCTCCATTTGTTGTCTACAAATCATCGTTACGTTGCCCCCACGTTTCCCGTGCAGTATCACTTGTTTCCCCTTACTGTAAAATTTCATAATTAGTTTCATAAAATTTCAGAAAATATCACATAATGTCATCAACTATTTAATTCTGAGCATGGCCTTATGATCGTCAAGAGGGAGGAGGAAGAAATCTGCAATTATCTCGTGGTCCTGCAGCAATAGTTTCACCTGCAGGCACCTATGATCATATTTCAAAATCTGTCCATCGGCGACCTTAACGTCAAACCTGCTGCAAATCTCGATAGGTAAGGCCATCCAGATAGCAACCTTACTGTTTAGGAAGTTATTAGTACTGCCTGTGTCGATGAGAATAGTGATCGATTGTTGTTTGAGAGGGCCTACAACTTTCATCGTTTGCGGGTGCCTGCAGGTGTATAAGTTTAGGCATATTTTGTAGCTGTTTTGGGTGCAGTTTGAGGGTGTTGTTTAGTGGGATTTTAGGGCTGTGGATGAAAGTTTTGGATCTATGGTAGATGGCAGCAAAGGTTTGATAGAAATCAGTGGAAGTTTATTGCAGAATTGTATTGTCTTGTAAGAGCAGAATTGTCATCGAAGAAATAGTGGATTCTCGACAAAATATCCACCAAAAACTTGAGAGATTTGAGGAGGGAATTGACAGAAATATCTCAGTTTATATGACAGCAAGGATTTCCAATTTAATCAAGAAAATTTCGTCAGTAACAACAAGAAAATTGATGCAAGTTGCGATAGCAGAATTCTCGTCGAAAAATTTCAGCGGTCTATGACGAAAAATTGCAGCAACCCAAAATCATTTTTAGATATGAATTCCTCAATAGATCAATCTTAGATGGAAGCCAAGATGATCTATGAAGTGTATAAGAAATTTCATTCAAAAAATATTGCAAATAGATGGGTTAAGGCAACAATATGCGGCTGAAATTTTCTACAGCGCAGATTTTCAAGTGTAGCAGATTGGACGTAAAGGATCAGTAGTTTATATTAAGAATTTTTTGACAAAACTAAAGGAAAATCCACTGTTAGGAAGTTTCAAAGCTATCATAAAAATTTTGTAGAGATTTGGAGAGAAAAAACATAGTATCAAGAGCAAACAAACAGTGCTATGCGGTTGAAATTTTACAATGCAGATTTTCAAGTATAGCAGATTAGATGTAAAAGATCAATAATTTATATTGAGAATTTTTTGATAAAACCAAAGGAAAATCTGCTATTAGGAAGTGTCAAAGCTGTCATAAAAATTTTGTAAAAATTTGGATAAAAAAAACACAATCACAAATTCAAAAAGGCTATGCTATGCGGCTGGAATTCTGCAATGTATCTTTCGTCATAGAGATGAAAACTTTGCGATGAAAAGTTTATGCAGCAATTTTGGAAAAAAAAAAAATTTGGATTTTGGAATAAGGATAACTAAATTGTAGCAATAGTAAGGTCGGAAACCAGAACCTGTTGCAATTCATGGGGAGATCAAAGGATGATCTGCGGTGGTGGAGATGACGGAGGAATTTAGCGACGATCTTTTAAGCAATTGTGGAAATTACTTTGGGTGGCTGTGGAGGGCTGATGGATGGCTGTGGAAGGGCAGCTAGATGCCAAGAATGCTACTCTGATACCAGGTGTTAGAACCCTTATAAATTCCAAACTTGGGGTTGATCTCTTTAGGGGATCGGCCTCCTTGAAACTCTATAGGGGTTCCTCCCTCCAAGTTGCTGCTCAAAGGCTATATAAAAGATTCATCTATTGTTTATCAAAAGAGGAGAAATACATAGCTATTTATAGGGCTTCTAAACCCTAACTCCTAATAGGACTCCTACTCAAGACTCTTACTTCTAATCAACTCCTAATAGGACTCCTACTAACCTCCTAACCCTAGCCGGCCTCTTCACCTCTTTAATAGGGGTCAGCTTAGGTAGGTTTTACATGAATGTCCTTTTCAATTAAGACTCTCCAAGCTAGAGTCCTAACACGGCGGTACCACCGCTTTATCTAGGTGGTACCATCGCTTTATCTAGGTGGTACCACCGCCTAGACCACTTGGAGATCGAGCCTCAAGCGGTTTTACCGCCTAGTCTGCGGGTGCCACCTGCTAGTCATAGGTGTCCTATAAGCCAATCACGTGAGTGATGGCACGTGTGATTTGACATGTAGAATTTTTACTTATTATTATTATTTGACATTTTATCACTTTATATTACCTGTTGCGTGAATATATTGTGGTGTCCATGGATTTGTGCAATGGGAATCGGATCATGATGAGATCACGATAATGAGACTGATTTGCCTTTAAACATAGATCCTAAATAATCCCGGTCATAGGTTACTCGAGAGGGACATCGAGATAACCGGATAGATTGGCGTGCTGTATACCTATCCATATGATGGATACAATTGGTCTCATAGCTGCTCGTATGGGGATACTAGGGATACAATACAGGTGCTCATTGGAGAGTGAGTTCACTGATTTATCCGCTTACGGGATGCTGGATGGTTGATTATACCTTATTGTTAAACAACGTTTCCGTAGTCCTAATGGTGTATCTGGTACTTAGACTTGAGACACCAAGGATGTCCTGTATGAGTACTCCATTCTTTGATACCATACTTATAGGTTTGGAGGTTCTAGATCTAGCACGATCGGTTATCGAGAGTGGTAGACAACCTTACAAGGACTATTGAGTGTCGATATAGGATCATCCACTCTTGGTGTCATGAGAGAAATATCTCATGTGTTCTTGCTCAGACAAATCCCTAGCTAGGGTCATTCGGATTGAGAGAGAAAGAGTTTCCCGGAAGACTCCGATTTGAGCGATACTTGAGTAGAAACCATATGAGTATGACAGCACCATGCCTAGTATACGGTCTCTGGGATATTAGATGGATTATGGACTATAGGTATATGGTAACTAAGGATAGACAAATCTAAAGGATTGGATTCCCCTGTATTATCTAGGGACTATGGCATAGTGGCCTAGTACATCCGCAATCGATGAGTCGAGTGAATTATTATGGAAATAAGAATTCACTAAGCCAGAAGGAGTTCTGATAGGTATGACTCATGGCTAGCTCGATATTGGGCCTAGAGGGTCACATACATATGGTAGGCATTGCAATCAGTAGAGGTTCGGATATGAGATATCTGTTGGAGCCCCTATGTTATTGGATATCCAATAAGCCCCTGAATTATTGGATCCTATGAATTAGATCCAATAAGAGGCAATGAGAGATTATTAGATAGAGATCCACTAATCTAAGAGACTTGGGTAGTTGGATGAAGATCCAATATCTAATAGGGCAGGATCCATTAGGGTTAACTTGACAAGAGACCTCTATAAATAGGAGAGAACCAATGGTTCATAGTCTAGAGCCTTTTTAGGTTGTCATCTCCCATTCTCCTCCCCTTCTCCTCCTCAGATAGTAGGCTTGGAGATACAAGGAGCATCATCGCAGCCTTATTGTGTGGATTAGAGCTAGAGAGGAGGACGCTTGACCTCCTTCACCCTCTCCTAGAGATCTGTAGGGATTCAGGGATATACGATCTCCTTAGGTAACACAATCTATCTTATATGTAGTTTTAAGTTTCATCGATTTTGCGCACCAACCATTGCATGATGACAAACACATCTTTGGGAAATTGGGGATTTTATTTTTATGTCCTTCCGCAACATATGTGATGTTGCCCCTCGATTTCCCTATAGTGGTATTAGAGCTAGGTTGTTCATGCGATATATTGGTTTTGAAATGCATGTGTTATGTTTTAGCAATGCGTTTGATGTTAAAATTGTTGACGCAAAAGTGAGAAAGGACAGCAACTGTTGTACGCACACATGTAGATGACAACTTGTTGCCATCTATGTGGGTGCAACCACCTGCAATAGCGGCCGTAGGTAGGCAGCATAGTGTCAGCACACGCACAAGCGTTGTGCCTACAGCAGGCTTGCAGCCGGGGGGGGTTTGCAGCCCGCGGGTGTCCCACCCATGAGTGCTACCTGTGGGCACAACGCCCGCAGGGGCAACACAGCCCACGGGGAACCCGCTTGCTGGGGCGGCGATGGCCCGTGGGTGAGCCGCCCACAAGGGGTGACACCTGCAGGCACTGCCCCAACAAGGAGCAACGCCTACGAATGCTATGCCCGCGGGCAAAAACACCCGTAGGGGTGGCGCCCGGCAAGGCAGCGATGCTTGCGGGCGTCCACTTGTAGGGGTCGCACTTCCCGCGGGAGAGCCAACCATAGGCAAGGGTAGCACCCCCGCCCCCCATCGTAGAGGGCTACCGCCGGCAAGGTGGTGGCTACCACAGCAAGCAAGGAACGAGAAGGTTAGGATTTTCTAGGTAAAAGATAGTTTTGCCCTTTAGAATTTGAGAAATTCCAAGATCTGTCATTTGTCCAAATTATGAAAATATCTCTTAGAATTTAGAAAATTCCTTGTATGTCCCTGATTTCAGAAAATATTAATTAATTAAAATTTTTAATTGATTATTATTATTATTATCTAGTAGTCCTATATAATAATATTTACATGTGATGTGTGATGTGTGGATGGATGTTCATGGACCATGTGATGTATGTTCTTGTGATTATTATTATTGGGGCCTACGAACCTCCATTTTATTTCTTGTTTATTATCGGGCCTGCGTACCTTTGATTAAGTTGTAATCACATGAGGAGGCATAGCGAGAGCGTGGAAGCGATAACGAGACCCACGAGACGGACGATCGCGATGCATGGAGATGCGTCGAGATGCCGACGGAACCGATGAGGATGAGATGGATGATCACAGGGCATGGAGATGCACCATTGCACATATAGATTTTGATGTGAGTGACTAGGCCCATTGGCTTGGGCCTAATCACTTTAGGTTATGGTCCATGATAATCTGGTGTGATTGCTTATGTGATTTGTAATTGCTTATACACCAACTAGATATGTATATATATTTGTATGCAATGTAGATATATATTAAATATATATGTGTGTGACATGTTACATTAGGAGACCAAATCAAAATTCTCTCTCGATAATATTAAGTCAGTAAACGTGAGGCAATTAGATTGACCCACGTGACCTTCCATTGTTATAGGTAGGGACCGATTCTCGATGTAGGTTGAGTTGGTTGAGTCATGCGAGACTCACCTATATTGTGATTCACTATCTTGCCTATGACATAAGGATGTCACCGGTGACTTGAGGACATGATAAGTTTGGTCGAGTCCCTCGAGGGTATATCATCGAATCAGACTCATCTTGTAATGATGGTGTTGACTTAATCGAACATCATGGTTGATCAAGTCACTCGAGACCATGGTGGTTCGAAGGCCGAACATGATGAGAATCATAAAGAGTTGTGATCGGCAAGAGTTGCCTACCTTTTGGGCTTAATGTGATTGGTCGAGTCCCTCGAGGTTACATTAAGATGCTGATTGGATCCCGATCCCCACTAGGAGTCTACCGGAGACTTCTGTTTCACATGCTGAGGGTATCGCGTGACTCGCAAATAAAATAGTGGGAACATATTAAGATATAAGTCGATATCTTAATTATTTTTTTTCTACAAAATCTACATGTTATTTCTACTACATCTTTATTTTTAGAAAATGTCGCTTTCAAATCCCTTACATGGCATACTTGATGTCAACCGCCTCACTGGTCCGAATTATACATATTGGCTCCATAACTTGAGAATTGTTCTAACGACGAAGAAAATCATGTATGTCCTTAATACAATGATGCTCACGCCGGAGGAAGGGGAAAGCAAGGATGAGATTGCTCGCTATGTGAAGTACATAGATGACTCCACTCTTGTTCAATGTTACATGTTGGGTTCCATGACTCTTGAGTTATAGAGACAATATGAAAAGATAGATGCCAGATCCATTCTCCTACATGTCCGTAAACTGTTTAAGGAACAGAGAAGGACTCAGCAATATAAGATATCCAAGAGCCTCTTCCGCACTAGGATGATTGAGGGGACACCAGTTCAGAACCATGTCCTATAAATGATTGAGTGGAAAGAGAAACTCACAAGTCTAGGAATGGTCCTAGAGGATAACTTATGTGTAGATCTTATACTTCAGTCCCTGCCATATTCCTTTTCATAGTTTATAATGAATTTTAATATGAAAAAGCTTAAGGTGACTCTCCCTGAGCTCCTCAATGTTGAATCTCGAATTTTGATGATGAAATCAATTGATGAGTTTGTGATCTAATCTATGTTTTGAGTAATGCAGGACTAGCTTCGATCAAGGACAGGCTAATTGATTAACACAGGAAGAATCAGATGTTGGGCTGGAGTGAACATTTCAGAAGATTGGACATAGAGCCGGAGGATTGGTCGACGTGTTGACAGAAGGCTTCATGTCGTGAATTCGGGCATCGGGCTGAAGGATTCAACATTGCACCAAGGAGATCGGAAGTTGTGGGAGTCAACATGCCGATTGGGCAATACACGAAGGAGAAGACAATGCGTCAAAGGATTGGATGAAACGCCAGAATGACCAATGACATGCCGGAGAACATATGATTAAGTGCTTTGTAATAATTTGCCTAGATTAAGTTAGTTTAGGTCTAATTGAGTCGGTATTGGGGTAAAACGATGCTAACTTAATTAGAGGCCAATTGGGCCTAAATTAGGAGTGATTTGGACTCATTGGAAGGCTCATTCAATGACCCAAATGTTGGGCCAGGTGGTGGCACTACCAGAACAAGCGGTAGAACCGCTTGTGAGTTGGAAAACTCGAGAAACTCGATCTCCAAGGTTGTCAAGCGATGGTACCACCCAGTGACATTGTGTCAAGTGATGGTACCACCAGACTAGGTGGTGGTACCACCTAGTGACAGTGTGTCAAGCGGTGGTACCACCAGACTGGGCGGTGGTACCACCCAATGTCAGGCTGTAGGCAGTGGTACTGCCCAATGCAGGCTGCGGTACCGCCCGTACCTCGAAGTCTCAGCGATTTAAATTTTGGCTCCAAGTTTTGAAGCCATTTGGGGTCTATAAATACCCTAGCTATTCCTGCATGGAGTAGCAACAAATGTGATAAAAAAACTCTATGTTTCTAAAGTTGAAAACCCTTGTATAGTGTAGAGGCCCTCCTTCTAAAGTTTAGAGACCATTCTAAGGGAAAGTGTGAGAGAAGCTTTGTAAAAAGGGGTTGTATAGGTTCTCTCCTGAACCTATCAAAAGGAGAATTGAGTTGTAAGGGTAGTTGATCTTCGCCCATTAAAGAAAGATCATTAGTGGATGTCAGTGGCCTCGACGGTAGAGGAATCAGTGGAGTGGATGTAGGTCACGACGATCGAACCACTATAAAATAGTTTGCATTTCTGTTTTGCTATTTATCTTTATTACAAACCGCTTTACTTTCTCATTACTTTTGCTGCACACCCTTCTGAATATATTTCAAGTTAACATCTTTCCAAAATCGATTTTAATCGAACGTACAAATTTTTCGAACCGACGTGATTTTATCTACTACACTAATTCACCCCCCCCTTTTAGTGTTGACTAGTTCCTTATAGTTGGTATCAGAGCCTCGTTATTTCTAATTTGGTTTACACCCAAGAGAAATGATTATTTTCAAATTTCAAGAGGGCTTTTCTATCATTCGTCCTCCTATATTCAATGGGACGGACTACACTTATTGGAAAACTCATATGAGAGTTTTCTTGCTTTTGTTGAATCTCGATTTATGGAATAGAGTTGAATTTGGCTTTCAAGAGTCTTCTCTTCCAATGAATGATTGGAATGAGTTGGAGAAGAAGACCTTTTCTTTAAATGCTAAGGCTATGAATGTTTTGTTTTGTACTTTGAGCAAAAATAAATTTAATCGAGTTTCTATTTGTAAAATAACTTTCGATATTTGGCACACTCTTGTCAACTTTGGTACCACCGCCCAGAAGTAAAAATCTTGCTCATCTCAAAAGATGCAAAAATTTTGTCAACTTTCATATGTGAAAATTTTGCTAGCTTGCATGTTCTTACATGATGTAACACTTGCTCAATTTGTTAGCTTACTAATGGCAAGGAGAAAAACTTATAAGGAAGCATAATTGCTAACTTGCACCTCTCAAAAGAGAAGAAAGAACTTGCTATCTTGAACATCACCAAGAATTGCTAGCTTGCAATCTCAAGAGAAGCAAAAGTGTTATTTTGCCTATCTTAAAAAGCAAAACATGCTAACTTGCACATCTAGCAAAATTTAAAAATTTGTAAAACTCAAAATTATTGCTAGCTTGCATATTGTAAAATGATGTAAAGTTTTGCTAGCTTATGCTTTTCTAAGGAAGCAAAAAATTACACTTCTCAAAAAGAGAAGAAAGAAAATTACTAGCTTACGTGATCATAAAACTTGAGATTATGTTTATAATGCAATGATTTGAAACTATGCATCTCTAAAACTTGATAGTTGCACTTCTCCTTTTGTTGATGACAAAGGGGGAGAAGGTATAATGATAATCATGCATATTATGCCTAAAATGAAAATTTAGAATTATGCATGATGATCATGTATATTACGTTTTGGAATGATGCATGCAATACTCATGATTTTATTATTATGATGTATATGATGTGATTAAAATAGTTTCAACTTAGACTAAAAGGTCATCATTTATTTGAATGATGTCATATTTCAATATGACATATTGATAGGGGGAGTTTAGTTTAAACTCCGTCATCAATTGGTTATCATCATAAAAAAAGGGAGAGATTGTTGAATCTCAGATTTTTACAATGAAATCAATTAATGAGTTGATGATCTAATCTGCGTTTTGAGTAACGCAGGACTAGCTTCGATCAAGGAGAGGCAAATTAATTAAAGTAGGAAGAATCAGATATTGGGCCAGAGTGAATATATTAGAAGATTGTCTAAAGGATCGGTCAATGTGTCGATAGAAGGCTTCGTGCCATGAATTCAGGCATCGGGCCGAAGGATCGGATATTGCGCCAAGGAGATCGAAAGTTACAAGAGTCAACATACCGATTGGGCAATACACTGAAAGAGAGAGAGATGCACCGAAGGATCGGATGAAGCACCGGAATAACCAATGATATGTTGGAGAACATATGATTAAGTGCTTTGTAATAATTTACCTAGATCGAGTTAGTTTAGGTCTAATCGAGTCGGTATTGAGGTGAAACAATGCCAACTCAATTAGGGACCAATTGAACCTAAATTGGGAGTGATTTGAGCTCATTAGGAGGCCCATTGAATGACCCAAATGTTGGGCCAAGTGGTGGCACCGCCAAAATAGGCAGTAGAACCACTTGTGAGTTGGAAAACTCGAAAAACTCAATCTCCGAGGCTGTCAGGCAGTGGTACCACCCAGTGACCGTGTGTCAAGTGGTGGTACTACCAAACTGGACGGTGGTACCACCCAATGTCGGGCTGCAAGCGATGGTGCCGTCCGTACCCCGAAATCTCAGGGATTTAAATTTTGGCTCCAAGTTTTGAAGCCATTTGGAGTCTATAAATACCCTAGCTATTCCTGCATGGAGTAGCAAGAAAGGTGATAAAAAACTTGAGAATTAAGTTATAAGGGTAGTTGATCTTCGCCCATTGAAGGAAGATCGTTAGTGGATGCTGGTAGCCTCAATGGTAGAGGAATCGGTGGAGTGGATGTAGGTCACGATGATTGAACTACTATAAAATGGTTTGCATTTCTATTTTGCTATTTATCTTTATTGCAAACTGCTTTACTTCCTCATTACTTTTGCTGCACACCCTTCCGAATATATTTCAAGTTAACATCTTTCTAAAATCGGTTTTAATAAAACGTACGAATTTTTTGAACCGACATGATTTTATCTGCATCACTAATTCACCCCCCTCTTAGTGTCGACTCATTCCTAACACTCAATATATTGAGGGAGGCAAAGAGCACTATCAAGAAAGAGAAGCCAGTTCTCTATAATAGTGAGACTAGATAGAAAAGGAAAGTAAAAAACTCCCTTAAGAAGGGCAAGGGTAAGTAAGGGCAGACCGGGAAAAGCAAAGTTTTCGAAGAAAGACCCGGCAAAGAACAAAGGCCAGTGCTTCAAGTACGGCAAAGATAGGCACTGAAAGAGAAACTACAAAGAGTACCTTGTAGAAAGGGCAAAACAGAGGCTTAAAGAAGCTTCAAGTACATTCATGATCAGTCTCCATTTGTTAGACTCTTATGATAACACATAGGTATTGGATACCGGTAGTGCTTATCATATTTGTAATTCGTTGCAGATTCTGGTAAGGCCTAAGAGATTGGCGAGAGGCGAGATGGACCATAAGATGGGCAATAGAGTAAAAGTTATTGTAGTAGCTATTGGCGAGGTCACCCTACATCCACTTGGAGGAGCTATTATTGCATTGGATGCATGCTATTTTGTTCCTTCTATTATAAAAAATATTATTTCCCTTTAATGTTTGACAATTAGTGGATATAAATTAGTTTTTGAGAACAATGGTTATTCAATATTATTAGAAGATAAGATCATCACATGAGGAACATTGCATAATGGTTTGTTATGCTATACACTACTCCACATATCATGAATGTAAGTGTGTCCAAGAGGAAATGAGATGAGGTAAATAGTGCATACCTGTGGCATTATAAGCTAGGTCACATTCATGAGGGAAGGATTCAAAAGTTGCTAAAGGATGGATATCTAGATCCATTCTACTATGAGTCATATGCAACTTGCAAGCCTTGCCTTCGTGGAAAACTGACCAACTCTTCTTTTAGTGGAATTGGAGAGAGAGTCACTAAGCTGCTGGAACTCATACATAGTGATGTATGTGGACCCATGTCAACTTATGCAATAGTTGGTTACTCCTACTTTATTACTTTTACTGATGATTTCTTAAGGTATGGACATGTGTACTTGATGAAGTATAAGTCCCAGGTTTTTGAGAAATTCAGAGAGTATAAGAATGAAGTGGAGAACCAAACTGAAAAGAGTATTAAGACTCTTCAATCAGATCGAGGAGGTGAGTACTTGAGTATAGAGTTCACCTAGTTCCTCAAGGACCACGGGATTCTATCCCAATGGACACCTTCTTATATACCTCAACTCGATGGTGTATCTGAAATGAGAAATCATACACAGTTAGACATGGTGCGGTCCATGATGAGTTTCGCTGACCTACCTATCTCATTGTGGGGATACGCCCTAGAGACCATAGCTTACCTTATAAATAGAATTTCAACTAAGTCGATAGTGTCTACACCATATTGGTAGGAATGAGTCGGCACTAAGAGGGGTGAATTAGTGCAATAGATAAAATTAAGTTGGTTCAAAAAATTCTTTCGTACGTTGAAAACCAATCTCGGAAGATATTAACTTGGAAGCGTAAGGGAGTGTAGTGAAAGAAATAAGAAGGCAGTTTGTAGTTAAAGTAAATTGCTCAAAAGAAATGCAAACCAGATTTTTATAGTGGTTCGGTCATCGTGACCTACATCTACTCCACCGATTCCTCTTCCATCGAGGCCATCGACATTCGCTATCGATCTTCCTTTAATGAGCGAAGATCAACCACCCTTACAACTCGATTCTCCTTTTGACAGGTTCAGGAGAGAACATTTACAACCCCCTTCACTTCTCTCTTAAACAAGACTAACACTTAAGTTTTGAGAGGAGTTCACACACAATTACAACAGTGTTTTCTTTCCTTTTTTGCTCTCAGTTGTGTATTTTTTAACCAGGGATGTGATGGGTATTTATAGGCTTCAAGTCGATTCAAACTTAGAGCCAAAAAGTGTCTAATCTCGGGTTTCTCGGGTCCTGGCAGTACCATCGCCTGTGCTGGGCGATACCACCGCCTGCAGCACTAACACTAGGTGGTACCATCGCCTGACACCCTACCATTGGGCGGTACCATCGCCTGATAGTCTCTCGGAGATTATGTCTGGGCAGTACCACCGCCCAGACTAGCGGTACCGCCACTTGACATAGTCTCGGAGACTGTGCCACAACGGTTTCACTTGTTTGGTCACTCTTTGGGCCTTTCAGTTAGCCCAACACAGCCTAAACTTGGGCCCAACTGACTCATAATTGAGTTGGCCCAATTGTAACCCAATTATATGCTAACTATGAATTTTAAGATATTTACTAAGCTAAATAAGTTCGTAAGTCTAGGTTTCTTCCGACGATCTTCCGGCGAACTTTCAATGATCTCTCGGTAATGTTCTAGCGGACTCCCGGCAAGCTCCTAGACTTCATGATGATCTTCTTGGCAAGTTCCGATGAGCTTTTTTGGCAAGCTCCTAGACTTCTCGGTCAATTCCGGTAGAACTTCTCACGAATGTTCGGACTTTTGACGAACTCTCGAACTCCCAATACAATCTCGTTCTTGACTCTAGGACTTCATTTTTCTTTATGTGTTGATTGCTATCATAGTTAATCCTGCACAAATAAAACCTACTTTAATCTAGACAATTATTACAAAGCATGAATCAAGTGTTGTCCGGCATGTCATTGGTTTATCGACGCTTCGTTTAATTCTTCGGCGCATCATCCTCTCTTGCGGCCTATTGCCCAATCGGCCAGTTGACCTCCGCAACTCTGATTTCCTTAGCACAATTTCAGCTCTTCTTGGCCCGATTACTGAACCCATGCCCCAAAGCCTTCTGCCGATACATCGATCGATCCTTTGGCTTGATGTCCAATCTTCTGACATGTTTTTCTCTGGCCCAACATGATTCTTCCTGCTTTAATTGTCTCTCCCTAATCGAAGCTTCCTATGTCACTCAAAACGTAGATCAAATCATAAACACTATCAATTGGTTTCATCATCAAAATTCGAGATTCAACAATCTCTCCCTTTTTGATGATGATAACCAATTGATGACGGAGTTAACCTTAACTCCCCCTATCAATATGCCATATTGATAGAACCTTGAATTCAATTTGAATTCAAGTCAAAGTAAATTTAATCAAGAAATCATTATGAGTCCAAGCAATATAAAATCATGCATAATCAAAATTTCAATACATTCCATGCATGATCATCAATATAACTTCTCCCCTTTGTCATCAACAAAAAGGAGAAGTGCATCTAGCCAATTTTTGAGATATAATTTCAAATCATTGTATTATAAACATAATCTTAAGTTTTATCATCATGCAAGCTAGTAATTTTCTTTCTTCTGTTTTAAGAAGTGCAAGCTAGCAATTTTGCTTTTTAGCAAGTTTTATTCCCCCTTTGTCATTGTCAAATAGAAGGGAAGAATACAATGTTGTAATTCTTTTCTCTTTACATCAATTTCCAAATTATGACAAAGGTAAACAACAAATGTCTGAGCAGTACCACCACCTAAACTGGCAGTACCAACCTAAACTGGTCCAACACAGCCCAAACTTGGGCCTAACTGACCCCTAATTAAGTTGGCCCAATTCCAACCCAATTATGTGCTAACTACGAATTTTAAGACATTTAGTAAGCTAAATAAGTCCATAAGTCTAAGTTTCTTCCAACGAGCTTTCGGCGAACTTCCGATGATCTCTCGGCAATGTTCCAATGGACTCCCAGCAAGCTCCTGGACTTCACGGCAATCTTCTTGGCGAGTTCCAATAAGCTTCTTTAGCAAGCTCTTGGACTTCGGTTAATTCCCACAAAACTTTCGACGAACGTTCGGACTTCTGACGAACTCCCAACAAAATCTCGTTCTTGACTCTAGGATTTTATTTTGCTTTATGCCTTGATCGTTATCATAGTTATTCCTGAACAAATAAAACCTACTTCGATCTAGAAAATTATTACAAAGCTTGAATCATGTGTTGTCCGGCATGTCAATGGTTTATCAACGCTTCGTCTGATTCTTTGGCGCATTATCCTCTCTTGCGGCATATTGCCCAATCGACTAATTGACTTCTACAACTCCAATTTTCTTGGCATAATTTTCGCTCTTCTTGGCCCGATGCCCGAACCCATGGCCCGAATCCTTCTGCCGATATGTGGACCAATCCTTCGGCTCGACATCTAATATTCTGATATGTTTTTCTCCGACCCAATATAATTCTTTCTGCTTTAATTATCTCTCCCTAATCGAAGCTTCCTGCATCACTCAAAACACAGATCAAATCATAAACACTATCAATTGGTTTCATCATCAAAATCTAAGATTCAACAAATATGAGATATGGAAAGAGAAAAAGCCTGATCTTAAGGTTGTTAAGATTTAGGGATGTCATGCCCACATTAAAAGATAACCCTGATAAGTTAGAATCGAGGACGGAGCGGTGCAAGATCATGGGATACCCCAAGAAAACTTGTGAGTATTATTTCTATCATCCCGATGACTAAAAGGTCTTTGTAGCCCAAGGGAGCGGTGTTCCTTGAGAAGGAACACATTCTTGGCAAAGATAGTGGGAGCATGATAGAGTTGAGCATGGTTGGAGAACCTAGTTCAAGCACCACTCCACAGCCTGAGTCTATTCAAGTACCTAACACACAAGTTTTGACTTTATGTAGGTCCGACAGAGTATCCTATCCTCCTAAGAGAGATGTGGGACATTTTAGAGGAGATGATGTTGAGAATATTGATCCTCAGACCTCCGAGGAGGCTATTATAAGTATAAACTCCAAAAAGTGGCAAGAAGCCATGAATTCTGAGATGGATTCCATGTACTCTAATAAGGTTTAGAACCTATTTGATGCACCCGAGAGTATTATACCCATCAGTTGCAAGTGGATCTTCAGAAAGAAGATCAGAGTAGATGGAAAGGTAGAGACCTATAAAGCAAGGCTAGTGGCTAATGGGTATTGTCAGAGGTAATGTGTTGATTATGACGAAACATTCTCACCCGTAGTCATGCTAAAATCTATCCGAATTCTACTAGCTATTGCAGCACACTATGATTATGAGATCTGACAAATGGACGTGAAAATCGAATTCCTCAATGGCAACCTCGAAGAGAAGGTGTATATGATACATTCTTAGGGATTCGTGTCCAAAGATTGCCCAGATAAGGTATGTAGGTTGCTTAGGTCCATTTATGGACTAAAGTAAGTTTCCTAAAGTTGAAACATAAGATTTGATGAGGCAATCAGATCTTATGACTTCGTTAAGAACGAAGATTAGCCTTGTGTGTACAAAAAGGTAAGTGGGAGCGCTATCACCTTCTTAGTGTTATATGTGGATGATATCTTGATCATTGGGAATGATGTGCTAGTCATAGGTGCCCTACAAGCCAATCATGTGAGTGATGGCACGTGTGACATGACAGCAGTCTTTTTGTTTATTATTATTATAGCATTCGCTCACTTTATATTCAATGTTGCTTGAATATATTATGATGTCTATAAATCTGTGCAATGGGAATCAGATTATGATGAGATCACGATAATGAGACTGATTCACCTTTAAACACAAATCCTAAATAATCCCGATCATAGGTTACTCGAGAGGGACATTGAGATAAATGGACAGACTAGTGTGCTAGATACTCGTACATATGATATAGATGTAGTTGGTCTCATAGCTGCTCGTGTGGGGATACTAGAGATATAGGACAGGTGCTCATTAGAAAATGAGTTCATTAATTGATCCGCTTTCGAAATGCTAGATGGTTGATGATACCTTCTTATCAGACAACGATTTTATAGTCCCAATGGTATATTTGGTCCTTAGAATTGAGACACCAAGGATGTCCTATACGAGTACTTCATTATTTGATACCAGACTTATAGGTCTGGAGGTTCCAAATCAAGCACAACCGGTCATCGGGAGTGGTAGCCAACCTTATGAGGACTATTAAGTGTCGATAAAGGATCATCCACTCTTGGTGTCATTAGAGAAATATCCAATATGTTCTTGCTCAAACAAATCTCTAGCCAGTGTCATTCGGAATGAGAGAGAAAGAGTTATCCGGGAGAATCCAATTAGAGTGAGACTCAAGTAGAAACCATATGGGTCTGACAGCACCATACCTAGTATACGGTCTCTAGGATATTAGATGGATGAGGGACTATAGGTATACGGTAACTAAGGACAAACAAGTCCAATGGATTTGATGCCCCTGTATCGTTTGGAGACTACGGTGTAGTAGAGTTTGAGAGGAGTTCACACTTACTCCTCCCTAAACATAATTCTAAACACTTAGAGTTTAAGAGGAGTTCACACAAGATTACAATAGCATTTTCTTTCTTTTTCACTCTCAATTATAGTGTTTGTTAACTAGGAATATGAGAGGTATTTATAGGAATCAAGTGGATTCAAACTTGGAGCCTAAAAGTGTCTCATCCCGGGTTTCTCAGGTCCTGGCAGTACCACCGCTTGTGCTGGGCGTTACCACCGCCTACAACACTGACATTAGGTGGTACCACCGCCCAAACTAGTGGTACCATCGCTTGATAGTCTCTCCGAGACTGTGTTTGGGCGACACCACCACCCAGACTGGCGGTACCATTGCCTGACACAGTCTCGGAGATTGTGCCACGACGGTTTCACCTATTTGGTCACTGTTTGGGCCTTTCACTTGGCCAAACACAGCCCAAACTTAGGCTACTAAATGGGCCTTTCTATTGGCCCAAAATAGCCCTATTTTGGGCCTAATTGGCTCCTAATTGAGTTGGTCTAATTACATTCTAAACTAACTCAATTAGACTCTAAACTAACTCGATCTAGACATAATTGATTACAAGGGAATCCTATGTTGTCCAGCATGTCGTTGGTTCTTCTAGTGCTTCATCCGATCCTTCAATGCATCGTCCTCTCCTTCGGTATATTGCCCAATCAGCATGATGTCTTCTCACAACATCCTATCTTCTTGGCCCCATACCCGAATTCACGGCCCAAAGCCTTTTGCAAATACATCAATTGTTCCTCCTGCCAAACGTCCAATCTTCTGACATGTTTACTCCGGCCCAACGTTTGATTCCTCCTGCTTTAATCAATTTGTCTCTTCTGATCGAAACTAGTCCTGCGTCACTTAAATGCACAATAGATAAACACTATCAATTGGTTTCATCATCAAAATCTGAGATTAATAATAAGAGCCAATGAGAGATTATTCGATAGAGATCCACTAATCTAAGATGCTTGGGTAGTTGGATGGAGATCCAATACCCAATAGGGTAGGATCCATTATGGTTAAGTTGATAGGGGATATCTATAAATAGGAGGGATTCAATAGTTTATAGGCTAGAGCCCTTTGGGTTGCCCCTCGTATTCTCCTCCCCCTCTCCACCTCAAAGCAGGTCTGGAGTTTTGAGGAGCATCGTCACAGCCTTGCTGTGTAGATCACCGTGAGAGAGGAGGGCGCTTGACCACCTTCACCCTCTCTTAGAGATCTATAGGGATTCAGGGATATACGATCTCCCTGAATTTTAAATATTATGTTAATATTGTATATTAACACAATATTTAATATACATAGTTTTCTATTTTACTGATTTTGCGCACCATTCTTTGCACGACGACGAACATATCATTGGGAAATTTGAGATTTTGTTTTATGTTCTTCCGCTGTGCATAAGACATCGCGCTCAAAGATTTCCCAATAGCGATATCAGAGCCAGGTTGTTCGTGCGATAGATTGGTTTTGAACTACGTGTGTGGTGTTTTAGAAAATTCTTGGACATTAAAATCATTAACGCTAAAGGCGAGAGAGGGTAGCTATCACGCCCCCCTGAATTTAATCCTCATTCAGGAGGTGTAAACCTAACTCAAAATTGACAATATTATAATTCAACAATACATTCCAGGATCCAATCACACATTTGAGGACACCGAGAAAACATTCATGTCATTCACCTTTACAATCCATAATTCATAAAACCTGTGCAGTTTATAATCATACTATCATATCACTTAATGATTTACAAAATCCAAAGCCAACTCAACTAAACCACAAACACATCATAAATCCATAAGCTTGGCAATCTATACAATCACAAAACCAACATGTACCATATGTTTATATCAGTTCACAATTTAAACTTAACATTCCCAAAATCCTAACATGAGAAGTACTTTTCAAACATTTATAAAACTCATAAGTTCATATTTACCATAAACATTCCATTAGATACCAAGTGTACTTATACAACAAAACATATCATCCACTAAAGGTTTGCCCAAAGTCTTCTAGCTTTCCACTGTTGTAGCTCAATTTAAACATTTTACCGAGCGACAAGCTATCCTGAAAAATTTATATAGCAACGGGGTGAGCACATAGAGCTCAGCAAGCGATTAACTGATCAATGGCAGATGAATCATTTCAGATCATATCAATGACCGATGAAACATTTGATATGGCAGATGAAACATTACAGAACATATCAATGACAGATGAAATGCTTCGGAACATATCAATGGCATATGGAATGTTTCGGAAGCATAAGAAGCATTTTAGAACATATCAAAGAACAAGTACGAAACAGAAGCTCAAACATCGCATTTGATGTTGCATATATTTCATTCTTATCCAAAGCACATATAGAAGCATATAACCAAAGCTTTGGATATCATATCAAATAGATAGAAGGTGAAGTGGGATCTCAAACATAATCTAGAGCATCGCGGGCTCTAAGCACATACCCTTTACCATTTCTAGCAAAGGTCCAAACAATCCATTTACTATTTCTAGCAAAGGTCCAAATAATCCCTTTACCATTTCTAGTAAAGGTCCAGACAATCCCACAAACACCGAAGTACAAAAGGACAGTGAACAATAAAATTGGGACACATCGGAAACACATGTGGAACAACGGAATGCATGTGCCTATACGAATCATTGCAATGCAAACATGAACTTTATATGATAGTTGCAGGTGTAAAAATAATTAAAGGACAAAAGTATACAAGAATTTAAGGCAATAATGTAAAGCTCAACTGAAGTAAGGGTTTTTGCCGAAATCAATTTCCAAAGAGAAGAAACAAGAAGAGCCGAAATCGACCAAAGCTCGATTCTGGTAGAATTTGAGAGTCATATTGTATGAATTATTTGGATAACCAATTATTATTCAATTTATACAAAATAGGTGTCATTCGAAATTTATGTCAATCTAGTTTTAGATAAATTAAGTTGTTCAAGAATTAGAGATACAATACGGAATCGATGAAAACAGATGTTTCAGTTTACGCATGCTCTGAGTGTCATAAGCAGGTATCAGGTGAATCCAGGCTTGGAGCATATCCTTAAATACTTGAGAAGGACTAAGGATCTTTTACTGGTATATGGAGGTATTAGCCTTAGGATTGAAGGCTACATGGACTTGAGTTTCCAGTCTGATGTCGATGATAGCAAGTCAAATTCGGGTTATGTGTACACCTTGAATGTAGGTGCAGTATCTTTGAAGAGTTCCAAGCAAGATACTACTACTGACTTGACCACAAAGGCAGAGTACATTGCTGCAATAAAGGCAGCAAATAAGGGAGTCTGGATGAAGAAGTTCATCATAGATTTGGGAGTCATGCTAGGTAGCGAGGAGCTAATTCCTTTATATTACGACAACTACGGGGCAATTGCTAAAATAAAGGAACCTGGGTCTCATCAGAAGTATTCTGAGGATGTTCCACCTGATCAGAGCGATCATGACCCGAGGAGATGTAGCAGTAGAAAGAGTTCCATCCGAAGATAACATCGTAAATTCATTGATAAAGTCATTGTCTTAGATTGTCTTTGAGCGTCATAGGGGTCTGATGGGGATCAGACATATAGGTGATTGGCTTTAGGTCAAGTGGGAGATTACTAGTCATAAGTGCCCTACAAGCCAATCACATAAGTGATGGTATGTATGACTTGACATATAGTCTTTTTGCTTATTATTATTATTGATATTTTATCATTTTATATTACCTATTACTTGAATATTTTATGATGTCCATGGATCTGTGCAATGGGAATCGAATCGTGATGATAGGAACATCGAGATATAGGTTACTCGAGAGGGACATCGAGATAACTAAATAGACTAGTATGTTGTATGCTCATTCATATGATGGATGCAACTGGTCTCATAGTTGCTCGTGTGGGGACACTAGAGATACATTACAAGTGCTCAATGGAGAATAAGTTCATTGATTGATCCACTTATGAAATGCTGGATGGTTGTTGATGCCTTATTGTTATACAGTAATTCCGTAGTCCTAGTGGTGTATCTGGTCCTTAGACTTGAGACACCAAGGATGTCCTATATGAGTACTCCCTTTATTGATACCGGACTTATAGGTCTGGAGGTTCCAGATCTAGTATGGTGGGATATCGAGAGTGGTAGCCAATCTTATGAGAACCATTGAGTGTCAATAGAAGGTCATCTATTCTCGGTATCATGAGAGGAATATCCCATGTGTTCTTGCTTAAACAAATCCCTAGCCAGGGTCACTTAGATTGAGAGAGAAAGAGTTCTTTGGGAGAATCTGATTAGAGCGAGACTCGAGTAGAAACCATATGGGTCTGATAGCATAATGCCCGGTATACAATCTCTGGAATATTAGATGGATGAGGGAATATAAGTATATGGTAATTGAGGACAAACAGGTCCAATAGATTGAATTCCCCTGTATCGTCTAAGGACTGCGACGTAGTGGCCTAGTACGTCCGTAGTCGATAAGTCGAGTAAATTATTATGGAGATAATAATTCACTAATCTAGGAGTTCTGACGGGTATAACTTACGGCCAGCTCAATATTAGGTATAGAGGGTCACACACATATAGTAGACATTGCGATAAGTAGAGGTTCGGATATGAGATATCTGTTGGAGCCCCTATCTTATTAGATATCCAATAAGTCCATGAATTATTGGATCCTATGGATGAGATCCGATAAGAGCCAATGAGAGATTATTAGATACATATCCACTTATGTAAGAGGATTGGGTAGTTGGATGGAGATCTAATACCTAATAGGGTAGAATCCATTAGGATTAAGTTGACAAGAGACATCTATAAATAGGAGGGAACCAATATTCATATGCGAGAGCCTTTTTGGGTTGCCATCTCCCATTCTCCTCCCCTTCTCCTCCTCAGATAGCTAGCCTAGAGATTCGAGGAGCATCGTCGAAGCCCTATTGTGTGGATCACCGCTAGAGAGGAGGATGCTTGACTTCCTTCACCCTCTCCTAGAGATTTGTAGGGATTTATGGATATACGATCTCCCTAGGTAACACAATTTATCTTATACGTAGTTTTGAGTTTCACGAATTTTTTGCACCAATTTTTGCATGACGACGAACACATCTTTGGGAAATTAGGGATTTTATTTTTATGTTCTTCTACTGTGCATGTGATGTCGCCCCTAGATTTCCCTACACCATCGCCTGACGTGGCTCCAAGTGGCTAAATGGGCCATCCAACTAGCCTAATTCAACCCTGTTTTAGGCCCAATTGGCCCATAATTTAGTTAGTAGGGTTTCTCCTAAAACTAACTCAAATTAAAGTCCTAACTATGATAGTTAAGGCTAAAACAAATACGATACAAGCAATCTAAATTGTCCAACATGTTATTGTTCAAAGAAACTCTCGATGAACTTTCAGTGAGCTCCCAACAATCTTCCAGCGAGCTTTCGGTGAACTCTCATCGAACTTCTGGCAAGCATTCACTACAACATCCAATCCTTCGGTGTATCCCCTGATTCATCCGTTCCGATGCTCGATCATTGACTCTAGAGCCTAATATTTGATTCTTCTTTAATTGTTTTGCCTTTTTCACGATCATAGTTAGTTTTGCATCACTTATCTTAACACACAAATAAAATCATTAATTCAATAATTGATTTCATTATCAAAATTCGAGATTCAATAGTAAAAACTTGATAGCTTGCATGTTTCAAAGAGAAGTAATACTTGTTGAATCTCGAATTTTGATGATAAAACCAATTGATAAGTGCTTATGATTTGATCTACAATTTGAGTGATGTAGGATGCTTCGATCAGGGAGAGACAATGAAAGTAAGAAGAATCATGTTGGGCTAGAGAAAAACATGTCAGAAGATTAGACGTTGAGCTAACGGATCGGTCGACATATCGATAGATGGCTTTGAGCCATGAGTTCAGGCATCGGGCCAAGAAGAGCGGATATTACACTAAGGAAATCAGAGTTGTGGAGGTCAATTAGCCGATTGGGCAATAAGCTACAAGAGAGGACAATGCGTCAAATAATCGGACAAGGCGTTGATGAACCAATGACATGTCAAACAATATCTAATTTGCTTAATATTAATTGTCTAGATCAAAGAAGATTTTATGTGTACAGGATTAACTACGATAGTAAGGCATAAAGCAAAATGAAGTCCCAGAGTCAAGAATGCGATTTCGTTGGGAGTTCAGATTTCGTCAGAAGTCCAGACGTTCGTCGGAAGTTTTGCCATAATTGACTGAGAAGTCTAGGAGCTTGCTAAAGAAACTCATCGGAACTCACTAAGAAGATCATCATGAAGTCTAAGGGCTTGCCGGGAGTCCGCTGGAACATTGTTGAGAGATCATCGAAAGTTCATCGGAAGATCGCTGGAAGCCTTGACTTATCAAACTTAATTAGCTTAGTGTATGCCTTAGAATTCATAGCTAGCATATATTGGAATTGGGCTAACCCAATTAGGGGACAGTTGGGCCCATGTATGGACTGTGTTGGGCTAAGTGAAAGGGCAAAACAATGACCCAAGAGGTGACAACGTCATGGCACATTCTCCGACACTATGTTTGGCGGTGGTACCACCCAGACATAGTCTTTGAGAGACTGTCAAGCGGTGGTACCGCCAGTCTAGGTGGTGGTACTGTCAGTTTAGGTGGTGGTACCACCCGGTACAGGGTGTCAGGTGGTGGTACTATAACATCCCTCATTTTTGAAAATTTTATAAGGGCTTATTTGTAATGTAAGGACCTAAGAGTAAATATAAAAAATTTGATATGATTTATGAAAGATTCAAATTTAAGTTAAAGAAAATAATAATAAAAAAATATATGGTGGACATGTGTCACTAGCTAACCTAAGTGTGGTGCCACCCATGTTGGTTCTATGGATGACACATAAGCCTCTTTCATGCATGCTTGATACCTTGTAACCCTTGTATTAGCCAAACCCATGTAATTAGATGAGAGATTAAAGAAAGAAAACTTAAGTTTCTACAACCAATGTTGGTTTGAGATGAGAAGGGAATTGAAGAAGAAGAAGAAGAAGAAGAAGAAGAAGAAGAAGAAGAAGAAGAAGAAGAAGAAGAAGAAGAAGAAGAAGAAGAAGAAGAAGAAGAAGAAGAAAAAGCTTTGCTTTGGCTTGAGTTTTTGCATCAATTCCACAATTTTGGGACTCAAATTTGTTTAAGGCAAGTGTTCTAACCTCTTCTTATAGAATTCTTGATCTCTGATTTTATCTTAAATTTGAAAATTTTGAAAGATTTCAGCTGAGAACCAGACATTTCTTTTGTTTTGATACAAAGCGATGAATCTGTAATTTTTCGAAAATCTGACCTCTATGCATTATTTTGGACCTAACTTTTAGTACTAAACTCTAACTTAGGCAAAGCCTAAACCATTTGAAAGTAGACTCAAAAATATTTATTTTGACAACTAGATTGAATGATTTGGAGTTTAAATTCCTACTAAGACTTCAGTTTCAATTAACCCTACAGATTCTGCAAACTAGGGATTGTAATTTCTGACCTCTTGTTGCTCAAGTGCTTATAACTTTCTACTGGGAACTCAAATTCATGTAAAATATGATTTATTGGAAACTAACTCAAAATTATTTTTGTGCTTACATGAGTTGAAATTTTTGGAGTAAAATTGCAAACTGAAACATCTATTTTCATCGACCCTGTGGATTCAGTAAAACAGAGTTGATGTTTTCAGACCTTTCACTGCGAAATTATTTGTAACACCTTGCAATTAACTTCAATTCTTGCAAAATTTGATTTACCTAAAATTAGATTGAATATCTTTCAAATAATACCTATTTTGTGTAAATTAGGAGATAATTGGTTATCCAAATAATTCATAAAATGTACCTCTCAAATTCTGCTAGAATCGAGCTTTGGTCGATTTCGCCTCTTCTTATTTCTTCTCTTTGGAAATTGATTTCAGAAAAAACCCTTACTTTAGTTGAGCTTCACATTATTGCCTTGAATTTCTGTATACTTTTGTCTAACAATTATTTGTACACCTGCAGTTATCATGTAAAGTTCATGTTTGCATCATAATGATTCGTATAGGCACATGCATTCCGTTGTTCCGCATGTATTTCCGATATGTACTAACCTTATTGTTCACAATGCCCTTTTGCACTTTAGTGTTTGTAGGATTGTCTAGACCTTCGCTAGAAATAGTAAAGGGATTGTTCGGACCTTTGCTAGAAATGGTAAAGGGTATGTGCTTAGAGCCCGCGATGCTCTAGATTATGTTTGAGATCCTACTTCACCTTCTGTCTATTTGATATGATATCCAAAGCTTTGGTTATATGCTTCTATATGTGCTTTGGATAAGAATGAAATATATGCAACATCAAATGCGATGTTTGAGCTTCTGTTTCGTCGATATGTTCTGAAATACTTCTTATGCTTTTGAAACATTCCATATGCCATTGATATATTCCAAAGCATTTCATCTATCATTGATATATTCGGTAATGTTTCATCTACCATATCAAATGTTTCATCTGTCATTGATATACTTTGAAATGATTCATCTGCCAGTGATATGTTAGTCACTTGCTGAGCTCTATGTGCTCACCCAATTACTATATAAATTTTTCAGGATAGCTTGTCGCTTGCTAAAATGTTTAAATTGAACTACAACAGTGGAAAGCTAGAAGACTTTGGTTAAACCTTTAGTGGATGATATGTTTTGTTGTATAAGTATACTTGGTATCTAATGGAATGTTTATGGTAAATATGAACTTATAAGTTTTGTAAATGTTTGAAAAGTACCTCTCATGTCACGATTTTGGGAATGTTAAGTTAAAATTGTGTATTGATATAAACATGTGGTACATGTTGGTTTTGTGATTGTATAGATTCCCACAACTATGGATTTATGGTATGGTTATGGTTTAGTTGACTTGGCTTTGGATTTTGTGAATCATTAAGTGATATGATGGTATGATTTTAAACTACACAGGTCTTATGAATTATGGAATTATGAATGTTAATGACTTGAACATTTTCTCAGTGTCCTCAAATGTTTGATTGGATCCTGGAATGGAATTGAATTATTGTTGATCTGAATTTCGGGAGGCGTGACAAGTACTGCCTAGTGTAATGTCAATGTCAGACTAACACTGACGGTGGTACCACCTGTACCTAAGATACCTGGGATGAGATATTTTTAGGCTCTAAGTTTGAATCAACTTGAGGCCTATAAATACCCCTCACATTCCTGGTTAACTAACACAAGCATAAAGAGTTTTAAAGTGAGAAAACGCTGTTGCAATCACTTGAGAAATCCCCTCCTCTAGTCTAATTTTATAATTCTATTTAGGAGGAGTGAGTGCTTGTAAAGGTTGTCTCCTAAACCTATGAAAAGGAGAATAGGGGTGTAAAAGGTGGTTGGTCTTCGCCTATTGAAGGAAGACCGATAGTGGATGTCGGGGGCCTCGACAGAAGAGGAATTGGCCGAGTAGAAGTAGGTCACGACGATCGAACCACTATAAAATCTGGTTTGCATTTACTTCTTACAATTTACAATTACTGTAAACTCACTTGCTTTACATCTACTATGCTCTTACGTATGCTTTAAATTTCAAGCTGTCTTTCTGAAATCTATTTTATCGTACAAAGAATTTTTCAGAACCGACATTATTTTACCGCTACACTAATTCACCCCCCCTCTTAGTACCAACTCATTCCTAATAGTTGGTATCAGAACCATGTTCGTTTCTCATTTGGTTTAACACCCATGAGAAATGACTCTTTTCGGCTTTCAAGAGGGTCACTCTCATTCATCCTCCCTTGTTAAATGGGACAAACTACACATATTGGCAAACTCGAATGAGAGTTTTCTTGCTTTCTTTGGATTTGAATGTATGGAATATTATCGAAAGTGATTTTCAAAAGTCTTCTACTCTAATGAAATAATAGAATGATTTGGAGAAGAAAACTTTTTCCTTTAAAGCTAGAGCTACGAATGCTCTATTTTGCGTTTTAGATAAAAATGAATTCAATCGGGTTTCTACTTGCAAAATGACTTTCGATATATGGCACACACTCGAAATCACATACGAAGGCACTAATAGAGTAAAGGATTCTAAGATAAATCTTTTAATGCATGATTTTGATCTTTTTTGAATGAAGCTAAGTGAAACCGTTGTTGACATGTACACCCGTTTTACGAATATCGTCAATGGTTTAAGAGCTCTTGACAAATACTTTTCCAATTTGAACTCGTTTACAAGATCTTAAGATCTCTTTCTAAAAATTGGGAATTAAAAGTAACGGCAATACAAGTGTCGAATCTCGGATTTTGATGATGAAACTAATTGATAGTGTTTATGATTTGATCTATGTTTTAAGTGATGTAGGAAGCTTCAATAAGGAGAGATGATTAAAGCAGGAAGAATCATGTTGGGCTGGTGGAACATATCAGAAGATTGGACGTCGAGCCGGAGGATTAGTCAACATATCGACAGAAGGCTTCGGGTCATAGATTCGGGCATCAGGCTAAGAAGAGTGGATATTGCGCCAAGGATATCGGAGTTGTGGAGATCAACTGACCGGTTGAGCAATAGGCCGCAAGAGAGGACGATGCACCGAAGAATCGGATGAAGCGTCAATGGACCAATAATATGCCGGACAACATGATTCATGCTTAGTAAAAATTGTCTAGATCGAAGTATGTTTTTACATGTGCAGGAATAACTACAATTGCAAGGCATAAAGCAAAATGAAGTCCCGGAGTCAAGAACGCAATTTCGTTGGGAGTTCGAGAGTTTGTCGGAAGTCCGGACGTTCATCAGAAGTTTTATCAAAATTGACCGAGAAGTCCCGGAGCTTGCTAGAGAAGCTTGTCGGAACTCACCATGAAGATCGCCATGAAGTCCAGGAGCTTGCCGGGAGTCCGCTGGAACATTACCGAGAGATCGTCGAAAGTTCGCTGGAAGCTCACTGGAAGAAACCAAGATTTACGGACTTGTTTAGCTTAAGCATGTCTTAGAATTCATAGTTAGCATGTAATTGGGATTAGAATTAGGCCAACCTAATTATGGGCCAGTTGGGCCCATGTAAGGACTATGTTGGGCCTAATAAAAGGCCCAAACAGTGACCCAAGAGGTGACACCATCATGGCACAATCTCCGAGACTGTGTCAGGCGGTGGTACTGCCCCTAGCAAGGTGCCAGGCGGTGGTACCGCTAGTCTGGGCCATGGTACCACCCAGTGGTAGGGTGCCAAGCGGTGGTACTGCCCAATGTATTGTTAGTGTTAGTATTTGACTAACAATAGCGGTGGTACCGCTCGTACCCGGGAGACCTAGGATGAGATGTTTTTAGGCTCCAAGTTTGAATCAACTTGAGGCCTATAAATACCCCTCTCATCCCTTGTTAACATACATAAGCACAGAGAATTTAGAATGGGAAAAACGCTATTATAATCTCTTGTGACAATCCTCCTCTTTTACTCTAAATGTTAGAACAGTTTGAGAGAGTAGTGAGTGCTTGTAAAGGTTGTCTCCTAAACCTGTGAAAAGGAGAAGAGGGGTGTAAGAAGGAGGTTGATCTTCACTTATTAAAGGAAGATCGATAGTGGAAGCCAGTGATCTCGACGGAAGAGGAATCGGCAGAGTAAATGCAGGTTACGACGACCGAACCACTATAAAATTAGCATGTTCTCTGGTTTGCATTTCTATTATTGCTATTTACATACTGCGAACTGAATCTTTACTTGCCTACTGCATTCACTTCATATACGAATGTGTCTCAAGTTAAGATCTTTACGAACCGGTTTTTGTCGAAATCAGTTTTAATCAAAATGAAACAATTTGAATACGTGATTTTACCACTGCACTAATTCACCCCCCCTCCTCTTAGTGCCGACTTGTTCCTAACAACAAGAAACAAAAGATTTAAATAATTTTTTACTTGAAGAACTTATCGGGTCCTTGATGACCTATGAAATGACACATGATGCACAAAACGAACATGAAAATAACCTTCCAAAGAATAGGAAGGATTTGGGATTTAGAACAATTGAAGACCACTAGTGCATAAGCTCAAGTGATGGTGAACTTGAACTCCTCATGAAATTTAAAAAGTTTATGAAACAACAATTAAAGAACAAAAATAAACTTAAAAAGAATGCAACTACTTATTATGAACGCAAGAAGAAGTTGCCAAAAGATGAATCAAGCACATCCGAAGATGAGGAGCAAACCAACAAGGGCAAGGTGGCAAACTATGCCTTAACGGCTTTCGACAATGAGATAACCAAAATCCCCTTAATTTTTTTTAAAATTACATGATACTTTTCATGAGTTATTTTTAATTTAGTTTAGAAAAATTATTTTTCTTAAAAATTGCATGTTTAATAATGTAATGAAAATGCAAAAAATTGGGATCATGCTTTTCTTTTTCTAGTAATTTTGAAAATAATCATGAAAATTGCATGTGTTATGATAAATGAACAAAATGTTAGACTTAAATAATGCTAGATGTTTTAATGATGTAATAAAGTAAAAATGTGTATCTTGATGATTTTCGTATTCCTTTTGATTGAAAATACTTTATGAAATCATGCTTGATGAAATAATATAATGATGATTTGAAATCATGCTTAATGAGTTTATATTTCGAAATTATTCATGATAATTCTTGCGATTTATGGATTATCGATTTTTACGGTAATAAAAGTGGATTTTTTGGTTTTAAAAATGATGCATGCTTTGATTTGGCATAAATGACAAAAGCATACTTATATGGAATAATGTAAGTATCATGCTTGATGATTTTATAGTTAATTATGTATGATGATTTGAAGTAATGATGATTTTTGAGTGATTGATGCCTTATTGATCTTTGTCGTAATAAATCTTGCACTTTCGGTTTTAAACATTGATGCATGTTTTTAATGAGCATACTTATATGAAATCAATCATTTAAAATGAAATACAAAAAAAAAATGGAATACATTTTCCATCTCTATTGATTTTTCGATAAAAGATTAATGAATCCATGTATATTATGCTTTGTGAATCTTTTGAAAATGATTTTGATTTGACGATTTGAATTTGAATGAGTTTTATTTAAATCATGATCTTGATTTCTTGGAATTACTTGAGATTTTTTTCTTAATCAAGATCTCTTCTTTTTACCCCTACAATTTTTCTTAGTATTTTATTTAAAGATGAGATCTACTATATGAATCATGTCTTTTGGTATTTACATCTCTCATGATATGATTTATTTTTGTATAACTCCTTGTATTCATCACCCAATTAATTTTTCTTGATGAGGTGAAATGAATGTGATGAAATGAAATTATGCATGAAATACAAATGAGAAGTTATGATCATACATGATAGGATGTAATATAATTTGACATTTAGATACCATCATGATTTGAAATACTTCAACTTATGATAATGATGCATGCAATGATGAAATATTCATGATGAAAAATTATTTTGGCATTCATGACTTGATTTTTCATCTTTGTTATTTATGCTTGTCATGATTTGAAGATTGTAGTAAAGGGAAATGAATGGCACCATGATATTTTTATTCCTCTCTTTTTGCCTATGACAAAGGGGGAGAAAATTAATGATGAATGTTTGGTATCATGATCAAAATATTGATAAATGCTTAAAAATTTTAATGTCTTAGTATCATGTATGATATGGTCATAATGATGATTGATTTAGTTTTTGGTATCTTGTATGAAAAATGAAATGTAAGGTTTTGAAATTATGCATGTTTTAATTTGAAACTATAATGATGCACAAACATATTGAAGTAAGATTGATACTTTACCTTTGTCAAAAATTAAAAATTGTTGTAAAGGGAAAAAGAATTACATAATTGTATTATTCCTTTCTTTTTGACAATGACATAGGGGGAGAAAAATTGATAGCTTGCATACTATAAAATGATATAAATTTGCTAGCTTACATGTTCTAATATGATGTAGAACTTACTATCTTGAACATCACCAAGAATTGCTACCTTGCAATCTCAAGAGAAGCAAAAGTACTATCTTGCATATCTCAAGAAGCAAAACATGTTAACTTGCACATCTAGCAAAATTTACAAACTTACAATTATTGCTAGCTTGCATGATGATTAAACATGAGATTTATTATGCAACAATTTGAACTTGTATGTCTAAAACACTTGATAATTGAACTTGTCCTTTTTGTTGATGACAAAGGGAGAGAAGTATGTTGATGTTATGCATGATTTTATCAGGACATATTGCTTGGATTTTTGAATTGAGAAGTTCTATCAATATGGCATATTGATAGGAGGAGTTTGTTTAAACTCCGGGAGTTTATTTAAACTCCATCATCAATTGGTTGTCATCATCAAAAAGGGGGAGATTGTTAAATATTGGATTTTGATGATGAAACCAATTGATAAGTATTTATGATTTGATCTGTGTTTTGAGTGACACAGGATGCTTCGATGAGGGAGAGACAATTAAAGCAAGAAGAATCATGTTGGGTTGGAGAAAAATGTGTTAGAAGATTAAACGTCGAGCCAAAGGATCGGTCGACGTATCGACAGAAGGCTTCGGGCCATGAGTTTGGGCATCAAGCCAAGAAGAGGGGATATTGCGCTAAGAAAATCGGAGTTGCAGAGGTCAACTAGCCGATTGGGCAATAGGCCACAAGAGAGGACGATACGCCGAACAATCGGATAAGGCATCGATGAACCAATGACATGCCGGACAACATCTGATTAGCTTAGTATTAATTGTCTAGATCGAAGAAGATTTTATGTGTGCAGGATTAACTACGATAGCAAGGCATAAAGCAAAATGAAGTCTCGAAGTCAAGAACGCGATTTTGTTGGGAGTTCGAGAGTTCGTCAGAAATTCTGCCGGAATTGACTAAGAAGTCCAGGAGTTTGCTAAAGAAAATCATCAAAACTCACCAAGAAAATCATCATGAAGTCTAGGAGCTTGCCGAGAGTCTATTGGAACATTGCCGAGAGATCGTTAGAAGTTCGTCGAAAGATCGTCGGAAGCTCGCCGAAAGAAACCTTTATTTATCAAACTTATTTAGCTTAGTGTATGCCTTAGAATTCATAGTTAGCACATAATTAGGATTGAAAGTAGGCCAACTCAATTAGGGGCTAATTAGGCCCATTTATGGACTGTGTTGGGCCAAATAAAAGGTCCAAACAGTGACCCAAGAGGTGGCACCGTCGTGGCACAATCTCCGAGACTATGTCAAATGGTGGTATCGTCGGTCTGGGTAGTGGTACCGCCCAAACACAGTCTCTAGAGATTATCAGGTGGTGGTACCATCCTGTATAGGGTGTCAAGCGGTGATATCGCCAGACTGGGCGGTGGTACTGCCTAGTGTAGTGTCAGTGTCAGATTGACACTAGCGATGGTACCGCCTAGCACAGGCGATGGTATCGCCCGTACCCAGGAAACCCAGGATAAGACATTTTTAGGCTCCAAGTTTGAATCAACTTGAGGCCTATAAATACCCCTCTCATCCCTAGTTAACTAACATAAGCACAGAGAGTTTTAAAGTGAGAAAATACTATTACAATCACTTGAGAAATCCCCTCTTCTAGTCTAAGTTTAGAATTATATTTAGGAGTGAGTGCTTGTAAAGGTTGTCTCCTAAACCTGTGAAAAGGGGAAGAGGGGTGTAAAAGGTGGTTGGTCTTTACCTATTAAAAGAAGACCGATAGTGGATACTAGTGGCCTCGACGGAAGAGGAATCGACGGAGTGGATATAGGTTACGACGATTGAACCACTATAAAATCTAGTTTGCATTTACTTCTTACAATTTACATTTATTGAAACTCACTTGCTTTATATCCACTATACTCTTCCGTATGCTTTCAATTTCAAGCTATTTTTCCGAAATCTATTTTATCGTACGAAGAATTTTTCAGAACCGATGTTATTTTACCATTGTACTAATTCACCCCCCTTTAGTGCCGACTCGTTCCTAACATAACTTGCTAGCTTGCGTGTTTCAAAAACTTGTTAGTTGCACTTGTCACCTTTTTATTAATGACAAAGGGGGAGAAATAATGATGATTTAAAGTTATGCCCTAAGTTATGATTTCAAATTTTAATATTTTGAAATCATGCATGTTATGATGTACCTTGATGATTTGATATTATGATGCATGGAATGATATTTTCACTATGATGTGTTTCATACGACCTTTGCAAAATCATTAAAATTGTTTCGATATTGAATTCAAAGGTTATCATTTTTTGAATTCAAGTTTATTTTAATATTTCATATAGACAGGGGGAGTTTAGTTAAAACTCTACCATCAATCGATTGTCATTATCAAAAAGGGAGAGATTGTTGAATCTCGGATTTTGATAATGAAATCAGTTGATGAAGTTATGATCTAATGATCATTTGAAGGACGCAATACTAACTTCTATTAGGATCGAGTCGGCACTAAGAGGGGGGGGGGGGTGAATTAGTATAGTGGATAAATTACGTCAAGTCAAAAATCTTCGTACGATGAAAAACCATTTTGGAAAGATGTTTAACTTGAAAGTGTATTCATAAGGTAGTGAAAGTAATAATTTAGTTTACAATTAAAGTAAAGACCAAATAAAAATGCACATCAATTTTTATAGTGGTTCGGTCATCATGACCTACATCCACTCCATCGATTCCTCTTCCGTCGAGGCCACTAGCATCCACTAATGATCTTTCAATGGGTGAAGATCAACTACCCTTTTACACTCTTTCTCCTTTTCACGGTATTAGGAGACAACCCTTACAAGCCTCTCTTTCTTAGACCTCACTTCTCCTTTTAAACGAACTTCTAAATACTAGGAAGAAGTGATCCTAAATCCTAAGAGAGTTTTCCAATTTTTCTCAAGTATTTTTCCCCCTTTTTGAACTCAATTTTGTGCTCAATTCTTACCACTCCATGCAAGAATAGTTGGGGTATTTATAGAACCCAAATGGCTTCAAAATTGGAGCAAAAAAATATCTCATTCCGGGTTTCCCGGGTCCTGGTAGTACCACCACCTATGCTGGGTGGTACTACTACCTACAGCACTGACATTGGGTGGTACCACCACTTAGTCTAACGATACCACTACTTGGGAGACTATGTCTGGGTGGTACCACCGCCCAATCTGGCAGTATCACCACCTATTGCATTCTTGAAGATTATGTCTGGTCGGTACCATCACTAGACCTTACTACAGTACACTGAATGGGCCAAACAATAGGCCCAATTTAGCCCTGATTCAGGCCCCATTGGCCCCCAAATTGAGTTGACCTAATTATATTATAAATGACTCAATTAAACTCTAAACTAACTAGACCTAGATATAATTGATTATAAGTGAATCCTATATTGTTCGGCATGTCATTGGTTCATCGGCACTTCGTCCAATCCTTTAGCACATCGTCCTCTTTTGCGGCATTTTGCCCAATCGGCATGTTGACCTCCATAAGTCCAATCTTCTTGGTGCAATGTCCACTCTTTTAGGCCCGATGCCCAAACTCATGGCACGAAGCCTTCTACCGACACGTTGACCGATCATTCGGCTCGACGTCCAATCTTCTGACATGTTCCACTCTTGCCCAATATTTGATTCCTCCTACTTCAATTAATTTGCCTCTCTTGATCGAAGCTAGTCCTGCATCACTCAAAATGCAGATTAGATCATAACATTATCAATGGGTTTCATCATCAAAATCCGAGATTCAACAATCTCCCCCTTTTTGATGATGACAACCAATTGATGACGGAGTTAACCTTAACCCACCCTATCAATATAGCATAATTGAAATAAACCATGAATTCCTGTCAAGAAATTTTTTTTTATTAATCCAAGCAACATGTCATCATAAAATCATGTATAATCAAAATTTCAATACATCATTCGATACATGATCATTATCATAACTTCTCCCCCTTTGTCATCAACAAAAAGGAGAAGTGCATCTAGCAAGTTTCAAATCATTGCATTATAAACATAATCTCAAGTTTTATCATCATGCAAGCTAGTAATTTTCTTTCTTCTCTTTTGAGAAGTATAATGTTTTGCTACCTTGGCAAGGCGCAAGTTAGCAAAATTTTACACCATTTTACAACATGCAAGCTAGCAATAATTTTGAGTTTTGCAAGTTTGTAAATTTTGCTAGATGTGCAAGTTAGCATGTTTTGCTTCTTGAGATAGGCAAGATAGCACTTTTGCTTCTATTGAGATTGCAAGCTAGCAATTCTTGGTGATGTTCAAGATAGCAAGTTCTTTCTGTTAGGAATGGGGTCAGCACTAAGAGGGGGGGTGAACTAGTGCAGCGGTAAAATCACATCAACTTCGTAAAATCTCTTCGTACATTGAAAACTAATTTCAGAAACTTAACTTAAAACACGTGTTCGTAAATGTATTGAATGCAGTAAGCAAGTAAAATGGTTTGCAGTAAAGTAAATGGCAACAATAGAAATGCAAACCAGAGAGCATGCCAATTTTATAGTGGTTCGGTCGTCGTGACCTATATCCACTCCGCTGATTCCTCTTCCGTTGAGGCCACCGGCATCCACTATCGGTCTTTCTTCAACAGGCGAAGACCAATCACCTTTTACACCCCTCTTTTCCTTTTCATAGGTTTAGGAGTCAACCTTTATAAGCACACACACTCTTCTCTAAACAAAATTCTAAAGTTGGATCTAGAGGAGAGATTTCTCAAGTGATTTCTACAGCGTTTTCTCGCTTTAAAACTCTCTGTGCTTATTTTTTGTTAACCAGGGATGAGAGGGGTATTTATAGGCTTGAAGTTGATTCAAACTTGGAGCTTAAAAATATCTCATCCCGGGTTTCCTAGGTACGGGCGATATTACCGCTAGTGTTAGTCTGACACTAGCACTATGCTGGGCGATACCATTGCCTGACACCTTGCCAGGGGCAGTACCACAGCCCTAACTGATTGTACCACCGCTTGACACCCTGACAGGAGCAGTATGATCGCCCAAACTAGCGGTACCACCGCCTCACATAGTCTCGGAGACTGTGCCACGATGGTGCCACTTCTTGGGACACTATTTGTGCCTCTCATTGGGCCCAACACAGTCCTTACATGGGCCCAACTAGCCCCTAATTGGGTTGGCCCAAATCCAAACCCAATTATGTGCTAACTACGAAATCTAAGACATTTACTAAGCTAAATAAGTCCCTATGTCTTTGTTTCTTCTGGGGAGCTTCCGGCGATCTTCCGACAATCTCTCGGTAATGTTCCGGTGGACTCCCGGCAAGCTCCTAGACTTCATGACGATCTTCTTGGCGAGTTCCGACGAGCTTCTTTGGCAAGCTCCTAGACTTCTCGGCAGAACTTTCGATGAACGTTTGGACTTCCGATGAACTCTCGAACTCCCAACGAAATCGCGTCCTTGACTCCGGGACTTTATTTTGCTTTATGCCTTGCTATCATAGTTAATCCTGCACATGTAAAGACACACTTCGATCTAGACAATTAATACTAAGCATTAATCATGTTGTCCAATATGTCATTGGTCCTTCGACGCTTCGTCCGATTCTTCGGCGCATCGTCCTCTCTTACGGCCTATTGCCTAATCGGCCAATTGACGTCGTAACTTTGATATCCTTAGCGTAATATATGCTCTTCTCGGCCCTATGCCCAAATCCATGGCCCGAAGCCTTCTGTCGGTACGTCGACCGATCCTCCGGCTCGACGTTCAATCTTTTGACATGTTTTCCTCCAACACAACATAATTCTTCCTGCTTTAATTATCTCATCCTGATCGAAGCATCCTGCATCACTCAAAACACAAATTAAATCATAAACACTTATCAATTGGTTTCATCATCAAAATCTGAGATTCAACAATCTCCCCCTTTTTGATGATGACAACCAATTGATGACGGAGTTAACCTTAACTCCGAGAGTTTTAACAAACTCCCCCTATCAATATGCTATATTAATAGAACCTTGAATTCAAGTCATTGCAAATTTCATCATGAATATTTGCAACATGTCATCATGCATAACATGATCATACTTCTCCCCCTTTGTCATCAATAAAAAGGAGAAGTGTAACTTTCAAGTGTTTGGACATACAAGGTCAAATCATTGTATAATAAACATAATCTCAGTTTTTGCATCATGCAAGCTAGGAAAAATTTTACAACATTTTAGAACATGCAAGCTAGCAATTTTGAGATGTTCAAGATAGCCCTTTATTTTTTTGCCTCTTCTTGAAATGTGTAACTTAGCACACATTTGCTTTATCTTGATATTTGCAAGATAGCACTTTTGCTTCTTCTTGAAGTATACAAGCTAGCTAACAAGCTAGCAAAATTTGCTCCCCCTATGTCATTGTCAAATATAAGGGAATAACACTACAATAGTGTAATTCATTTCCCTTTACTACAATCTTCAAATCATGACAAGGGTGAGTAATCATTCCTTTTTTTTTTTTTTAATGACATAATTGAGATAAAGCTTGAATTCAAATCAAAGCAATTTTAATTGTGACTCACATCATATGCAATACATCACATACATCATCATAATAAAAAGCATAAGTATTGCATGCATCATTCCAAATCATAAATATTTTACATCATAATGGTATCAATTTGTCAAATTACATCCTACCATCCATAATTATAACTTTTTCCTTTTTTATCATTGTAAACAAGAAAGAATAAGGGAAGAACAAAATAGTATAAAATATTTCAATCATTTCAAGGCATACAAGCCATAAATACAAAGACATCATATCATGAAAGATAAGACCTCTTGAATTCCAAATGACTTGATTCATATAGTAAATCTCTTCTTTAAATAAAATACCAAAAATGTAGATGTACAAAGAAGAGATCTTGATTAAAAAAATCTCAAGTAATAAATCCAAGAACTCACAAGAAAATTCATGATTCATTTAGAAAATCTCCTCTTAAGAAAATACCAAGTAGAATCGTAGGAGAACGATTAATGAAAATCTTGGTTCATAATAAATCTTAATTTGTAAATATCAAAGAATCAAGATCATTATTTGGATAAAAATTTATTCAATTTTAAATCACCAAATCAATTTCATAGGTCACAAAATTCATAACATAAATAGATTAATTCTTTTAATTCCAATGATAATATATTTTCCTTTTTATGCGTTTCATTTTAAGTGATTGATTTCATATAAGCATGCTCAAGTTTTTTGTATGAAAACCATAAATCATTGTTTAAAATCGAAAGAGCAAATATCATCATGGAAATCATCAAGATCAAATAATCATTTCTTCAAATCATCATGCTTAATTAAATATAAAATCGTCAAGCATGATACTTACATTATTACATATAAGCATACCTTTGTCTTTTTATGTCAAATAAAAATATATGTCATCATTTAAAATGAAAGTGCAAGATTTATTATGACAAAGATCACAAAAATCATCATGTATAACTTTAAAATCTC
>LVTN01001562.1:54676-65213 GCA_001649415.1 Musa itinerans
ACCCATTTAGTACCAATGACTAAATGGTCACTAGGTCTAGGAATAAGCTTCCATACCTCATTCCTCTCAAATTGGTTCAATTCCTCTTGCATTGCAATAACCCATGAATCATCTTTCAAGGCTTCGTCAATGCATTTAGGTTCAATTTGAGAAAGGAAGGCGGTGTTAGCACAAAAATTCTTGAAGGAAGAATGAGTTTGAACCCCTTTTGATGTATCTCCTATAATTAGCTCCTTTGGATGAGCATCTACTACTTCCATTCCTTGGGTAAGGAAATTTCGGAAGAAGATGCATCCAAGTTGCTATTTTGAGGAGGGGGTTCATTTAAATTCAAATTATCAAAACCAAGATCATCATCAAAATCATTTTTCTTTAACTCAGAAATTTCATTAAAATCTACATGAATAGACTCTTCTATAACTAAGGTTCTTTTGTTAAAAACATAAAAAGCCTTAGAAACGAAAGAGTAACCAAAAAAGATGCCTTCATCGGATTTAGCATTAAATTTTCCTAAGGCATCCTTTTCATTCAAAATAAAGCATTTGCAACCGAAAACTTTAAAATAAAAAATATTTGGTTTTTTGTTATTCTATAATTCATAGAGAGTTTTTGATAGAGATGGTTTTATTAGAACCCTATTCATGATATAGCAAGCCGTATTAACAGCTTCAGCCCAAAAATACTAAGGTAGACTATGTTCATTTAACATAGTTCTTGTCATTTCTTGTAAATTTTTATTTTTTCTTTCAACTACCCCATTTTGTTGAGGATTTCTCGGAATGGAGTTGTGATTATATCCATTGGATTCACAAAAACTTTGGAAGTCACATTTTTAAAATTCGATACCATGATCACTCTAGGAGGAGATTGATTTCTCTTAAATATTGGTGTTTCAGGTTCTTGATTAGGTTGGGAAAGGTCAGTCCTTCTATGTAATCTAGTCCATATCCCATTTCTGACAATACATCTTAATCTTCTTAGCAGGTTTCTATTTATGATGTTGAACCTATCTAGTTTCATTATTTCTTCATCATGTGTAATGACTATGTCATAGGCACAGATTAGTCTAGTGATCAGGCCACCATATAGAAGCATCATGTCTTTTTTCGATAGTTTGATCGTGTTTTATTATATTAGGTAACCAAAACTATTGTAATGTCCCTTCATAATCCAGTACATCATATCTAACTCTATTTGGCTATCTTCATCATGATGATATTGTTTTGGGAGTATAATACTTATCAAGATGTGATAAAGCAATTTGGTGTTGAAAGGTAGTAAATGTTCACAGCTTTTTGGAAGAATGGACAAGTTTGGATTACAAAAAATTATACCTAAGGCATCAGAATAAGTGGTCCCAACTGATTCTTCATCCCATTGTCATCTAACGTAACAACCTCTACATTTTTCAGCAATTCCTATGAGGTTGCAAATTACACTATCTATAATGGGTATATTATGTCCTAAGAGATATGTGGAGACCCTACCATGTTCATCCACATGTAAGTTATTGTAAAATAATCTAACAAGTCTATGATAGATAGGTTCACTTATTTGAAGGATTGGGAGGATATCTAGGTTATCAAACCATTGAATTGGTTCTAAATTGCTTAATTCCTCTAAATCTACATATTTCCCCTTATAAACATTTCTAGACTCTATGGTTGGAAATTTAAGGGCATGTTAAGGAGAATTAAAGAGTAGGGAGTTATAGGTTTCATCTACTCTCATCTTTCCTTTGTCCCATGAGACTACACACATAATTAATGAGAGAGCTATATATAAGAGGCAGGATCTATTAATAAATTAAGAGAAAAGGTTTGAGAATTACCCTTGTAGTGATCTTCTTGAAAAGTTGAGATTAATCCTTAGATTTTAAGAAGAGAAAGGGTTTCCTTGATTTCTAGAGGAGGAGCAAGGAGAATGAGGGGTGGAGAGGGGTTTAGAGGTGTGGGGAAGGGATCTAGGAGGGCTTGGGGTCAGTTCTACCGTCGGCCCTAAAAGCCTTTTTATAGGGTAGAGTTGCGGGCAATACCAATGCCTACAACCAGTGCCTACTGGTGGTGCCACCGTTGGTGCATTATTTTCCTCAACTTATCATTTTTCTTCATCTAGCATCATTGCTTCTTAATAGGCAAGAAATCTTGCCCACTCTTTTAAGCAAGATCATAGTCATTTTATGGTATGAATGCTTATTCACATAAATATCATATCAAGTCAAAATGAAGTTCAATTTTCGTAAATGGGAGGAAGAACTTTTATTGAAATTATCAATTCATAAAAGACCAATCATACCAACCTTCTATGAATCAGATTTCCCTTTTTGCAATGAGATGAAATAATAGCGAATGAACACTCAATTTTGCATGTCGAGAAATCCAGAAATTGTGAGAAAGGAACTCATGCATAAAGAATTCTCAAGTTTCAAATATTGAGAGATCAAGATCAAGTGTTTATCACATAAAATCATTACATCATCCAATCATCAAACATGATCTTATGGAATGTAAGTATCATTTTGTAATTGATAGTTTTAATTCTAATGATCTTTTCTTCGTTATTTTGGCTAGAGAGCTTTATTAGATATTTTGGATCTCCAGTCATAAACCAAGAGCATCCACTATCAAAGTATCATTCTTGCTCCTAGCTAGTGATGGTAAACATTTCTAAAAAAAAGGGTGATTTTTAGGTACCCATTTGACTTAGAGTACCTCAAAAATCAATCTACACAACTTAACATATTGCATTGGATCATTTGAGGTTCCTTTAGGAACCCAAATCAATTTATGTGGACTACATCTCTTAAATGGATATTTGTACGCAACATGTCCAAATTTACAACAAAAGTTATATTTGTTTCGGGGTGAAACATGTAAGGTAGGGGTTTTAACAAAGGTGGTTGGATTTTGGTGAGAGCTACTCACAAATCCAATTCCGCCTTTTCTATAAACATGACCCTTATTGGCAAGGATTATGTTCAAGGATTTGCTACCAACCTCAAAATTTTCTAAAGTTTCTTTGAGTAGCAAGTTTTCCTTTCTAAATGTTTCTAATTGATCATATTTTATGCAAGGAGCTAAACTATCATCATGTGCAATTTTTAGTCTATCAAAGTCACTAACAAGAGAAGCATGCTCCTTTTTTAACAATTTATATTTTTTACTAACTAATTTGCATTCATCAAATAAGTCATGAAAAGCACTTAGTAATTCATCAAAAGATAAATTTGTGTCCAATAAACTACTTACCTTATCTTCGATAGCCATTAGTGCATAGTGAGCAACTTGCTTGGTGTTGGTTGGCTCATCTTCTTCGGATGCACTTGAATCGTCCCAAGTTGCTTTAAGAGCCTTATTCTTCTTTACTTGGGGACATTCACTTTTGAAATGTCCTGACTTCCTGCATTCGTAGCATATAACTTGTTCTTTCTTAGGTTCAATTTTATTTTTAGTGTCATTTTTAAATTTATTTCTTTTTATAAATTTTTTGAACTTTCTTGTCAAGAGTGCCAAGTCATCATCATAGTCATCATCACTTGAATTTTCTTTCAAGTGGTCTTCTTAAGTTCTTAGTGTCATATCCTTCCTGTTCTTTAGAAGGTTGTTCTCAAGCTCTTCATAAGCGTTGCTAGTCATCTCATAGGTCATTAGTGACCCGATAAATTCTTCGAGAGGAAAGTTGTTTAAATCCTTGGCCTCTTAAAATTTTATTAACAAGTTCAAAGTTCAAAAAATATTTTCCAAGAGCTTTTAAACTACTGACGACATCCGTAAAATGGGTGTACATGTTGACAATAGTTTTGTTTGGCTTCATCCTAAACAATTTATAAGTATGAACTAAAAGATTCATCTTTGACTCCTTTACTCTACTAGTGCATTTGCAAGTGATTTCGAGTGAGTGCTAAATATTAAAAGTTGTTTCACAAATAGATACTCGATTGAACTTGTTTTTACCTAAAGCACAAAACAAGGCATTCATAGCCTTGGCGTTTAAAGCAAAAGTCTACTTCTCCAACTCATTCTAATCGTTCATTGGAAAAGAAGACTTTTGAAAGCCATTTTCTACAAGATTTCATAACTCAAAATACACTGAAATTAGAAAGATCCTCATTCTAGTCCTCCAATATGTGTAATCCATCCAATTAAACATGGGCGGACGTGTGATTGAATGACCCTCTTAGTTGCCGACAAATGCCATCTCTCTTGGGTTTCGAACCAAATGAGTATAACCTTGCTCTAATATCAATTGTTAGAATCAAAAGCGGCACTTAGAGTTTCAATTAAACCAGATTAATCGGGTGAATTAGTGCAATGGAAAAATTACCGGTTTCAAAAGTCTTCATTTTGATTAAACCCAATTCCGACGAAAATCGTTTCGTAAAGATTTTAACTTGAAAGAGTATTGGAGCGTAAAGAAGGCAGTAAGAAGGTAAAGAAGTTTGCAGTAAAGGTAAATTGCTCAAGACGAAATGCAAACCAGAATTTAGAGTGGTTCGGTCGTTGTGACCTACGTCCACTTTCGGATTCCTCCTCCGTCGAGGTCACCGGCGTCCACTAATGGTCTTCCTTTAATAGACGAAGACCAACCACCTTTTATAGCACTTTCTCCTTTTACTGGGTTTAGGAGATAACCCTTATAAGCCTCACTCCGCTTTCTTAGATGTTTATAAAGCTAAGAGGAGCGGAGGACTCTTTCTTACTTCTACAACACTTAATAGCCTAGAAATTCAAGAATATGTTAACACCTTCGTGCCCTTTCATGCAGAAAAGGGTGGGGTAATTATAGGCCCTAATGGCTTCAAAATTAATGCCAAAAAGTGTCATATCCCCGAATTTCGGGGTACTGGCGATACCACCGCCATTATTGGGTAGTACCACCGCTTGACACCTGACACTGGGTGGTACCACTGCCTAGTCTAGGAGGTATGATCGTCGGATAGAGCTCAAAGATCGAGCACTAGTGGTACCACCGCTGGAAGCATTAACTGCCAGTGGTACCACCGCCCAGACCACTTGGGAGACTGGGTCACCGGGCGGTGCCACCGCCAGCCATGTTTTCAATTGCTGAATGAGCTATCTTAATTTACGATCTAACTACAATAATTAAGATATTTGACAAAGTATTCTTGTTCCGGTACGTCAATTGTTCTTTCGGCGATCTCTTCTTAGCGAGTTTCACCAAGCTTCTTTGGCAAGCTCCTGGACTTCTTGGTTAGTTCCAACAGAACTACCGACGAACTCTCGAACTCCCAACGAAGTCTGAATCTTGACTCTGGCACAATACCTGCTTTATGTCTTACTGCTATTGTCGTTAATCCTACACACTTTTCTCAACATGTAAATTAGATCAAACAATTTACCAATTGATTTCATCATCAAAATCCGACATTCAACATTAACAAGGCTTAATTGGGCCGGATTGAATAGCCCATTCAGCACTTGAAATCACGGCCGGCGATGGCACCGCTTGGGACTCAATCTCCCAGGTGTTCTGGGTGGTGATACCGCTGATAGTTAATGCTGTCAAGCGGTGGTACCACTCTTGTAAAGCGGTTGTACCGCGAGAGCTTAGTCTACGAGCTCTATCAGTGGTACCACTGCCCAGAACACCTCCGATTTTGATGATGAAATCAATTGTTAAATTGTTTGATCTAATCTATATATTGAGAAAAGTGTATAGGATTAATGACGATAGCGGTAATATATAAAGCAAATGATGTGCCGGAGTCAAGATAAAGATTTCATTGGGAGTTCGAGAGTTCATCGGATGTCTAGACGTTCATCGTGAAGTCCAAGAGCTTGCAAGAAGTCCGCTAGAACATTGTCGAGAGATCGTCGAAAGTTCACCGAAAGATCATCGAAAGTTCACTGAAAGATCGTCAGAAGCTCACCGGAAGAACAACTGACATACTAGAATTAGAATGCTTTGTTACATGTCTTAATTATTGTAGTTAAATCGTAAATTGAGCGAGGATTGGGAGTTGATCCTACTAATTCAGTTAAGGGCCAATTGGGCCCTTAACAGGGCTTACTTGGGTTGGATTAAACAACCCATTCAACACCTGAAATCATGACCGACAGTGGCATCGCTGGGGACTCGATCTCCCAAGTGTTTTGGGCAGTGGTACTATCGACATTTAATGCTATCAAGTGGTGGTACCGCCCCTGTCAAGCGGTGATACCGCCAGAGCTCAGTCTCCAAGCTCTATCAGGCGGTCATACCGCCCAGACTAAGCGATGGTGCCATCCAGTCTCAATTTGCAAGTGGTAGTACTGCCTAATAATGGCGGTGGTACCGCTAGTACCTCGAAATCTGGAGATGTGACACTTTTTGACACCAATTCAAAAGCCAGTGGGGCCTATAAATACCTCACCCTTTTTTGCATGAAAGGGCATGAAAGTGTTAATATAATCTTAAATTCTTGGGGTGTTAAAAGTGTTGTAAAAGTACAAGAGTCCTCCTTCCTTTCTAAGTGTTGAGATCATTCAAGAGAGGTGTGAGGCTTGCAAGGGTTATCTTCTAAACCTATGAAAAGGAGAAAGCGCTATAAAGAGGTGGTTGGTCTTCGCCTATTGAAGGAAGACCATTAGTGGATGCCGGTGACCTCGACGAAGGAGGAATCAGAAGTGGATGTAGGTCACACCGACCGAACCACTATAAATTCTGGTTTGCATTTCTATTATCGTTATTTACTTACTTTGCGATAGCTTCACTTCCTTCTTACTTGGCTTTCACCTCCCTTACAATCAAACATGCTTTCAAGTTATCTTCCGAGATCATTTTTAACATATAAAGAATTTTAATCTGACGTTTTAATCTATTGTACTAATTCACCCCCCCTAGTGCCGACTCGATCCTAACACTCAAAAATGCTTTATATGCTATTGATATATTTTGAAACACTTCATATGCTATTGATATGCTCCGAAATGTTTCATTCGCTATTGATATGTTCTGAAATGTTTCATATGCCATTGATACATTCTGAAACATTTCATACACCATTGATGTGCTCCGAAATATTTTATATGTCATTGATATGTTCTGAAACATTTCAAATGCCATTGATATGCTCTAAAACATTCCATATGCCATTGTTATGCTCTGAAATGTTTCATATGCCATTGATACATTCTGAAACATTTCATACACCATTGATGTGCTCCGAAATATTTTATATGTCATTGATATGTTCTGAAACATTTCAAATGCCATTGATATGCTCTAAAACATTCCATATGCCATTGTTATGCTCTGAAATGTTTCATATGCCATTGATATATTCCGAAACATTTTATACGTTGTTGATATCCGAAATGCTCCTTACATCATTAATATGCTCTAATTAGTCTTTACTCCCTTATTATGAAAAAAACATGCTTTGAATGAAATGACATTGTAATTTTGTATTCGTTGAGTAGATATCTATGAACTCTTGTATCCTTCCTTGCCTTGTATTTGGTACCTTATTTGTTTGAAACTGTCCTCTTTCGCCATGGATATGTTAGTCACTTGCTGAGCTTTATATGTCCACTCTATTGCTATATAAATTTTTCAGGATAGCTTATCGCTTGCTAAAATGTTTAAATTGGGCTGACATAGTGGAAAGCTAAAAGATTTTGGGGCAAACCTTTGTGGATGATAAATTATTATTGTATAAGTATACTTGGTGTCTAATGAAATGTTGATGGTAAATATAAACTTATAAGTTTTGTAAAAGTCTAAAGGACCTTTCATATTTTGGATTTTGGAGTATTAAGTTTAATTTGTGTAATGATATGAATACGTGATAAATATTAGTTTATGTGATTGTATAGAATACCATACTTGTGGATTTTTTAGGAGGTTATTATCTTGGTGAGTTAGCTTCAGATTTTATGATTCATCGATTGATGTGGTATATGATTTTAAACTATACAGGTTTTATGAACTGTGGAATTATAGATGTGAATGACTTGAATGTTTTCTCAATGTCCTTAAACGTGTGTTTAGATCCTGGATTATTGTTGAATTTTAATATTATTGATTTTAAGATAGGTTTATACCTCCTGAATGTTAAAATTTGGGGGGCATGACAATAGGTGCCCTATAAGCCAATCACATGAGTGATGGCACGTGTGACATGACATTCACTCTTTTTGCTCATTATAATTCTAGCATTTTATCACTTTATATTGCTTGATGCATAAGTATATTGTGATGTCCATGGATTTATGTAATGAGAATTGGATCATGATGAGATCATGATAATAAGACCAATTCACCTTTAAACAAAGACCCTAAATAATCATAGTCATAGGTTGCTCGAGAGGGACATTGTGATAACCGGACATACCGATATGCTATATACCTATCCATATGATGGAGGCGACTAGTTGCATAGCTGCTCGTGTGGGGACATGATGGCTATAATGCAGGTGCTCATTAGAGAATGAGTTCACTGATTGATCCGCTCACGGAATGTTGGATGGTTGATGATACATCATTGTTAGATAGTGATTCTGTCATCTCAATAGTGTACCTGGTCCTTAGACTTGAGACACCAAGGATGTCCTATATAAATACTCCACTTTTTGGTACTAGACTTATAGGTTTGGAAGTTTCAAATCTAGTACAACCGGTCATCGGGAGTAATAACCAACCTTACGAGGGCTATTGAGTGTCGATAGAGGATCATCCACTCTCAGTATCATGAGAGAAATATCTTATGTGTTCTTGCTCAGAGAAATCCTTGGCTAAGTTCATTTAGATTGATAGAGAAAGAGTTCTTCAATAGAATCCGATTAGAGCGAGACTCGAGGAAAAACTGTATAAGCCTGACAACACCATACCCAGTATATGGTATCTAGGATATTAGATGGATGAGAGACTACAAGTACATGGTAATTGAGGACAGATAGGTCTAAAGGATTAGATTTCCCTATATCATCTCGGTATTGTGGCGTAGTGGCCTAGTATATCCATAGTCGATGAGTCAAGTGAATTATTATGGAGATAATAATTCATTGAGCCAAAAGGAGTTCTGATAGGTATGATTCACGACCAGCTCGATATTAGGCCTAGAGGGTCACACACATATGGTAGGTATTACAATGAGTAAAGGTTCGAATATGAGATATACACCGAAGCCCCTATCTTATTAGATATCTATTAAGCCCTTAAATTATTGGATCCTATAGATAAGATCCAATAAGAGCTAATAAGAGAGAGTTAGGTAATTGGATAGAGATCCAATCCCAATAGAGTAGGATCCATTAGGGTTAAGTTGACAAGGGACCTCTATAAATGGGAGGGAACCAAAGGGTCATAGGCTAGGCTTCTTGGTTGTCACCTCCTATTCTACTCTCCCCTTCTCCTCCTTGGATAGCAAGTGTGGTGATTTGAGCTGCAATTTGAGGAGCATCTTCGCAGCCCCTACCATGTGGATCACTACTAGAGAGTAGGACGCTTGACCTCCTTCATTCTCTCCCACAGATCTATAGAAATTTAGGAATATACGATCTCCCTAGATAACACAACTATTTGACATGTAGTTTTTAGTTTCACGGGTTTTTACGCACCAATCTTCATATGACGAAGAATATCTTTTGGAAAATTTTAGATTTTTCTTTTATGTTCTTTCATTATGCATGTGATGTCGCCCCTAGATTTCTCTACAGTGTTATCAGAGCTAGGTTGTTTGTGCAAAAGATTGGTTTTAAACTATGTTGTGTTTCATAAAGGCTTTTAGATATCAAAAACATTGACGCAAAAGCAATAAAGGGTAGTAATTGTTGTTGCCCTTGCTGTGCTCACAGATGGTAGCTTGGCTACCATGTGTGTGTAGGCGACCGACTGTCACACCCTCCGAATTATCGTATTCAGGAGGTGTGACCCTATCTAAAATCAATAATATTATAATTCATCGTCAATTCAATCCAGGATCCAATCTAACAATTTGAGGATACTAAGAACCATTCAAATCAATATTCACAATTCATAAACCTGTACATTTCATAAATCATACTCCACTTCACTTAGAGATTCATAAAATCCAACCCGACTCAACTAAACATCAAACACAACACAAATCCATAATCGTAGAAATATATACAATCATAAAAATAATATTTACCATGAGTTTATATCCTTATACAACTTAAACTTATCATTCCATAAACCTGAGCGGTCCTTTAAACTTTTACAACATATAAGTATCAACATATCCTTAACATTACATCAGAAGTAAAGTATACTATACAACAAAAACCTATCAACCAACAAAGATTAGCCCAAAAATCTTCTAGCATTTTATTGCTTCAACCCAATTCTAGCTTTTCAATGCGTGACAAGCTACCCTGAAAAATTTATATAGCAACGAGGTGAGCATAAAGAGCTCAGCAAGCGACTAACATATCCATGGCAATAGGAGAAGTTCAAGCAGGCTTAGTATCAAGATACAATAGTAGAAATACAAGTGTTCATTTGAAATAATCTCATTTGATATAAAATCACAAAGGGTTACCTCATTCGAAAATAGGCGTTAGACATAACAATA
>LVTN01001563.1:14957-27482 GCA_001649415.1 Musa itinerans
GGCGGTGGCACCGCCCAGCACCCGAGAGCTCACGCGGTGGCACCACCGGACTGAGCGGTGGCACCGCCAGCATCGGGAACCCAAGAGAATTCAAAATTTGGAGCCCAAATATGAATCCTCTTGGGGCCTATAAATACCCTGCAATTCTCAATTGAGAACACAACTTTTGTGAAAGCAATAGACTGAGATAAAAGTCTTAGAAACATCTTTAGCAAGTTTTCTCTTCAATTGCTTGAGTGTTCACCTCCTTCTTTCTCTTCAAAAATTTGTAAGAGTGTAAACCATTTGTAAAAGTTGTAAGAGGGGTGTTTGTCCTTCCCCTTCAAAGAGATTTGCTAGTGGAAGTTGGGAGCCTCACCGAAGAAGGCTTCGCAAGTGGATGTAGGTCATTTGACCGAACCACTTTAAATTGGCGTGTCCATTGAATGTGTGAGTACTTACCTTTCTGCAATTGTTATCTACGCAACAGCAAGTTTCCGGTTTTTACTTTACTCAAGCTACTATCAAAACGAAATCTCCTTGCATTTTACGGAATCATTTTCGAACTTACAAGTTTTAATCCGCTGCACTAATTCACCCCCCCCCCCTCTTAGTGCCGCTCCGATCCTAACAAGTATTCGAGAGCTCTATCAGGCGATAGTACCGCTAGACTGGGCGGTGGTACCACCCAGTGTCAGAGAGTCAAGCAATGGTACCGCCCAATAATGGTGGTGGTATCGCCAGTACCCCGAAACTCGGGGAAGTGACTTTTTAGCTCTAATTCTAAAGCCATTGGGGCCTATAAATATCCCACCCTTTTCTGCATGAAAGGGTAACAAAGTGCAATCAAAAGTGTGAAAAAAACTTAAGTATTGGGGTGTTAAAAGTGTTGTAAAAGTGATAAGAGTCCTCCTCCTCCCTCTCTTAGCTTTATAATCATCCAAGAAAGAGGAGTGAGGCTTGTAAGGATTATCTCCTAACCCGTAAAAAGGATAAAGCATTGTAAAGAGGTGGTTGGTCTTCACCTATTAAATAAGGACCATTAGTGGATGCCGGTGACCTCGATGAAGGAGAAATCGGAAATGGATGTAGGTCACAACGACCGAACCACTATAAATTCTGGTATGTTATTTCCGTACTGCAATTTCTCTTTACTACATTTAACTTTACTACATTGCAAACTGGTCAATCTTCTCTTCTCTACTTATCCAAAGTGTAACAAATGATTTAAGTCGAAATTGATTTTTATCGTACGAAGGCTTTCGAATCGACGTAATTTTTTCGTTACACTAATTCACCCCCCCACTTAGTGCCGCTCTTGATCCTAACAATAGTCTCCTTGTAGGTATAAGGATTAACATCTTGAGTGTCCTCTCTACTGATATGTCTAACATATTTCTCAAGAGGATGTGACACTCTATGAAACCTGTATAAAGTTAGAACTTGTGTGTTAAGTACCTAAATAGACTTAGTCTTCGAAATGGTGCCTGAGCTAGGTACTCCAACCTCGCTCAAATCTATCATATTCCCACTATCTTCACTAAGAATGTGTTCCTTCTCAAGGAACACTGCTATCTTGGCAATAAAGACCTTTTAGTCCTCGGTGTGATAGAAATAATACCCACAAATTTCCTCGAGGCATCCCACAAACTTGCACCATTCCATCCTTGATTCTAACTTATCAGAGTCATGTCTTTTAACATGGGCAAGGAAACCCTAAATCATAACAATATTAAGATCGGGCTTCTTCCCTTTCCATATCTCATATAGTGTAGACATTACCGATTTAGATGGACTTTGTTTAGAAGGTAAGCTAAAGTCTCTAAGGCATATCCCCAAAATGAGATGGGTAGGTCAGCAAAACTCATCATAGATCGTAGTATATCTGATAGTGTATGAATCCTCCTTTCTGATACACTATTGAGTTGTGATGTATAAGTATCCATTGGGACAGAATCCTATGGTCCTTGAGGGATTGGGTGAAATCTGTACTCATTGGGACAGAATCCCATGGTCCTTGATCTGATCAAAGAGTCTTAATACTCTTTCCATTATGGTTCTCTATTTTATTCTTATACTCCTTGAATTTCTCAAAGGCTTTAGACTTATACTTTATCAATCACATATATATCTTAAGAAATCGTTAGTGAAAGTAATGAAGTAGAAGTAACCACCTATGACTTGAGTTGACATAGGACCATATACATCGCTATGTATGGGTTCCAATAACTTAGTGGCTCTATCTCTAATTTCACTAAATGGAGAGTTGGTTAGTTTTCTATGAAGGCAAGGCTCGCAAATTGCATATGACTCATAGTCGAATGGAACTAGGTATCCATCCTTTAGTAACTTTCAAAACATTCCCTCCAGGATATGACCTAGCCTACAATGTCATAGGTATGCACTGTTCACCTCATCTCACTTCCTCTTGGACATGCTTATATTCATGATATATAGGGCAGTGTCTAGCATAAACAAACTAATGTGTAATGTCCCTCTAGTGATGATCTTAACTGTCTTAATAATTAAATAACTATTGTTCTTAAAACTACTATATAACCATTCAATGTCAAATATAAAATAGAAATAATATTTTTGATAATAGAGGGAACAAAATAACATGCATCTAATGCAATAGTAACTCCACTAGGCAGATGTAAAGTGACCTCGCTAATAGCAATAGTAGCAACTCTTGCTCCATTGCCCATCTTGAGGTCTATCTTACCACTCGCCAATCTCCTAGGCCTTGCCAAAACCTACAACGAATTGCAAATGTGATAAGCACTATCGATATCTAATATTCATGTATTATCATAAAAATCTAATAATTGGAGACTGATCATGAATATACCTTAAACTTCTCCAAGCTTTTGTTCGCCTTTTCTGCAAAAGACTCATTGTAGTTCCTCTTCCAATGCCCATCTTTGCCATAGCGGAATAATTAGCCTTTATCCTTCGTTAGGTCATTCTTGGCAATCTTTGCCTTACCCCATTTGCCCTTGCCCTTGCCCTTCTTAAGAGACTTCCCACCTTTCTTTTTCCTTTTGGTCTCACTAATGTAGAGAACTAGTTTCTCTTTCTTGATGGTGCTCTCTTCCTTCCTCACCATATTAAGGAGCTCAAGAAGAGTCACCTCAAGTTTGTTCATATTAAAATCCTTAATGAACTGGGTAAAGGAATCTGGTAGGGACTGAAGTATAAGATCAATGCATATGCTATCATCTAGGACCATTCCTAGACTTGTGAGTTTCTCAATCCACTCTATCATCTTTAGGACATGGTTCTGAGCCGATGCCCCCTCAGTCATCCTAGCACGGAAGAGACTCTTGGATATCTCATATCGCTGAGTCCTTCCCTGCTCCTCAAATAGTTTATGGAGATGTAGGAGTATGGATCTGGCATCCATGTTTTCATGTTGTCTCTATAAGTCAGGAGTCATAGAGGCCAACATGTAACACTAAGTGAGAGTAGAATCATTTATATACTTCTCATATCGGGCAAACTCTTCCTAAAGTTCTCTTGCCTTAGGCTGCGGTATGATCGTTTCCAGGACATGCGATTTATTTCACTATAAGAACTATTCTCGGGTTATAGAGCCAATCCATATAGTTTCGACCGGTGAGGCGATTGGCATCAAGTATGCCACATATAGGGTTTGAAGGTGATATGTTGCTAACAAATAGTAGTAACATGAACAAATAATATGCAGATTTTACAGAAATATAAACAATCAAGATATAAACTTCTATCTTGATGTGCTCCCACTATCTTTCTTGTGAGTCATGCGACACCCTCAGCACATGAAACGGAAGTCTCCGACAGACTTCTAGTGAGGATCGAGATCCAATCGACATCTTAGTGTAACCTCGAGGGATTCAACCAATCACACTAAGCCCAGAAAGGTAGGCAACTCTTGCCAATCACAACTTCTTGTGATTCCCATCCTTTTTAGCCTTTGAACCATCATGGTCTCGAGGGACTCGACTAACCATGATATCCAATTAAGTTATCACTATCATTACAAAATGAGTCTAATTTGACGATATGCCCTTGAGGGACTCAACCAAGAATTCTATGTACTCAAGTCACCGGTGACATCTCTATGTCATAGGTAAGATCTCAAATCGCAATATAGGTAAGCCTCAAGAGACTCAATTAACTCAACCTACGTCGGGATTCAATTTCTTCCTATAATAATGAAAGGCCATATGGGTCAATCTAATTACCTCATGCTTACCGACTTAATATTATCATAGGAGGGGATTTTGTTTCGATCTCCTAATATAACATGTCATATACATACATATTTAATATATATTTACATCGCATGTAAATATATATATTTATCTAGTACGTGTATAGCAATCATATACACAAGCACACCATATGATCATGGACCACAACCTAATATGATCAGGGATGAGCCAATAGGCCTGATCACTTACATCAGGATCTACGTATCCATCGGCACATCTCGATGCCCGATGATCATCCATCTTGTCATCGTCGGATCTGTCGACACCTTAGTGCATCTCCATACATCACGATCATCCGGATCGACCTCGAGGGTCCTGTTGCCACCTCTAGGCTTCCGCCATGCCTCTTCGTGTAATTATAATATAATTACAAGCACGCAGGCTCGACAATGAACGAAAAAATGGAGGCTCGCAGGCTAAATAATAATAATCACATACACACATCACATGGTCCATGGTGATCCTCCCATATCATACATCACATATGTATATCATTATGTAATATTACTAGATAAATAATAATAGTTAATTAATTTTTTTAATTAACTAATATTTTATGAAATTCGGGATATGTAGAAATTTTTTTAAATTGTGAAGAGTATTTATATAATTTGGATAGAAAGGACAAACCTTAGAATTTCTACAATTCAAAGGGGCAAAACTATCATTTTATCAAAAAAACCCTAATCCCCTTCTACGGTGGCCAAAACTTCTTACGACTGCCGCCTTCCTATTGCCAAGTGCTAGTGCGATAGATGTAACTCCTTACAGCTACCTCCATGTGCTAGAAAGGTGATAATGTGGTAGTCGCAATTTCTTGCGACCATTGCCTCGGGCAAGGGCGATCGCAACTATTTGTAGCTGCCACCTCACACGCAGGGAGTCATCGCCTCTCGCGCATAGGCGGTTGCCACTTGCATGCAGGTAGCTATTGCTAGTCATAGGTGCCCTGCAAGCCAATCACGTGAGTGATGACACGTGTGACTTGACACGTAGTCTTTTTGCTTATTATATTTTGACATTTTATCACTTTATATTGATTGTTGCATATACACATGTATATATTGTGATGTCCTTGGATCTGTGCATTAGGAATCGGATCATAATGAGATCACGATAATGAGACAATTTGCCTTTAAACACAGACCCTAAATAATCTCAGTCATAGGTTACTCGAGAGGGATATTAAGATAACCGAATAGATTAGTGTGTTGTATACCTATCCATATGATGGATGCAACTAGTCTCATAGCTGCTTGTGTGGGGACACTGGGAATATAGTATAGGTGCTCATTGGAGAATGAGTTCACTGATTAATCTGCTTACGGAATGCTGGATGGTTGATGACATCTTTTTGCTAGACAGTGATTCCATCATCCTAGTGGTGTATTTGGTCCTTCGACTTGAGGTACCAAGGATATCCTGTATGAGTACTTCATTCTTTGATATTGGACTTCTAGGTCTATAGGTTCCAAATATAGCACAGCCGGTCATCGGGAGTGGTAGCCAACCTTACGATGACTATTAAGTGTCGATAGAGATCATCCACTCTTAGTGTCATGAGAGAAATATCTCATGTGTTCTTGCTCAGACAAATCCCTGGCCAGGGTCATTCGGATTGAGAGAGAAAGAGTTTTCCGGGAGAATCCGATTAGAGCAAGACTCGAGTAGAAACCATATGGGTCTGACAACACCATGCCAGGTATTCGGTCTCTGGGATATTAGATGGATGAGGGACTATAGGTACATGGTAACTAAGGACAGACAAGTCTAAATAATTAGATTCCCTTGTATCATTTAGGGACTACAACATGGTGGCCTAGTACATCCGTATCGATGAGTCGAGTGAATTATTATGAAGATAATAATTCACTAAACCAAAAGGAGTTCTAATAGGTATAACTCATAGCTAGCTCGATATTGGGTCTAGAGGGTCACACATATATAATAGGCATTACGATGACTAGAGGTTCGGATATGAGATATCCATCGAAGTCCCTATCTTATTGGTTATCCAATAAGCCTCTGAATTATTGGATCCTATGGATGAGATCCAATCAGAGCCAATGAAAGATTATTGGATAGAGATCCACTAATTTAAGAGGCTTGGGTAGTTAAATGAAGATCCAATATCCAATAGGGTAGGATCCATTAGGGTTAAGTTGACAGGGGACCTCCATAAATAGGAGGGAACTAATGATTCATAGGCTAGAGCCTTTTTAGGTTGCCTCTCCTATTTTCCTCCCCTTCTCCTCCTCAAATAGTAGGCTTGGAGTTTTAAGGAGCATTGTCACAGCCCTACTGTGTGGATTACCACTAGAGAGGAGCACACTTGACCTCCTTCACCCTCTTCTAGATATCTATAGGGATTCAGGGATATACGATCTCCCTAGGTAACACAATCTTTAATATACGCAGTTTTCTATTTTGTAGAGTTTGCACACCAATCTTCGCACGACGACAAACATATTGATGGAAAATTTGGGGATTTCATTTTTATGTTCTTCTATTGCGCATGTCATGTCGCCCCCAAGATTTCCCAATAGCTATCGCCTCATGCGCAAGCAGTTGCCTCTCTCAAGGCAACCAGCGCGCAAGCGATCGCCTCTATGGGTGGGTGTTGCCCTACCTATAGATGGCTCGCTTGCAAGCACCACCCTTGTGGGCTGATAGCCGCTAGTTGGCACTGCCCTTATGGGCGGGCACTGCCCTTGCCCCTAGTTGGCCTACCTATGAGCACTACCTCGACGGGCAAGTAGCTCCTCCGCAACTCTTGCGCATGTGCCACCTTCGGTTGATCTACCCAACAGCAACAATTGCTACCCCTATTTCCGTCATTTGCATCAACAAATTTGACATTGAAAGGCCACTCTAAGATAACAAGATCAAGCATCTTTCATATCTAAAACCTATATCAAATGTAGCAAGAATGCATAAAATAATTCTACACAATTAAACACAACACATGTAGTTTATAAGCCAATCACCACATGATGAACATGGCTCTGATACCACTACTAGGAAATTGTGGATCAGCATCTCATATACAGTAGAAAATAAAACAAAATTAGATTTCCTAAAGTCAAGTACTTGGTCGTTGTGTGACAACTGATGTATGAGAAAATTGTAAAACCGAAAGTCGCATATATCATGTGAGAAATGTTACCTAGGGAGATCGTATATCCTTGAAATTTCCAAATCCGATGGAGAGAATGAAGGAAAACTCGCATAGTCCTCTCTAGCAATGATCCATACGGTAGACGCAGTGACGATACTTCTTAGATCACTACGAGATCTTCCTCTTCACATGCACCACAAGGCTACTAGAGCCGAGGAGGAGAGAAGGCTGAGGAGAATGAGAGGGGTGACCACCAGAAGTTCTAGCCTATAAACCGTGAGGTTCCTCCTATTTATAGAGATGCAAGCAACTTAACCCCTTAATGGACCTTATCCTTATTGAATATTGGATCTTTATACAATTACTCAATCTTATTGGATCTTATCTATATGATCCAAATTAGGGGCTCTATGGATATCCCATATCTACACCTTCACTCATCGCAACATCCACCATATTTGTGTAACCATCTAGGCCCGATATTGAGCTAGCCTTGAGTCAATCCTGTTAGAACTCCTTCTGACTCAAAACTCCTTCTAATATAGTAAATTATTATCTTCATAATAATTCATTCGACTCATCAATTATGGATATACTATATCACTATGCCATAGTCCTCAAACAGTATGGGGGATCTAATCTATCAGACTTATCTGTCCTCAGTTACCATGTATGTATAGTCCCTCATCCATCTAATATCCCAAAGATCGTGTATTGGGCATGGTAACATCAGGCCCATTCGGAATCCTATTCGAGTTTCGCTCTAATTAGATTCTCCCAAAGAACTCTTTCTCTCTCAATCCTAACGACACTAGTCAAAGATTTCGTCTGAGTGAGCACACATAGGATATTCCTCTCACGATACCAAGAGTGGATGATCATCTGTTAACACTCAATTGCCTTCATAAGGTTAGCTACTATTCTCAAGAACCAGATCTAGAACTTTCAAATCTGTAAGTCTGACATCAAAAAATAGAGTACTCATACAAGGCATCTTTGGTGTCTAAATTCTAAGGACCAGATATATAATTGAGACTACGGAATCATTGTCTGATGAGAGGTATCATTAATCATATAGCATTTCATAAGTAGATCAATCAGTGAACTTATTCTCCAATGAGCACTTGTACTGTATCTCTAGTGTCCCCACAAGTGCAACTATGAGACCAACCGCCTCCATCATATGGACGAGTATACATTGCACCGGTCTATTTGGTTATCTCGATGTCCTTCTCGAGTAACCTATGATCAGGATAATTTATGGTCTGTGTTTAAAGGTGAATCGGTCTCATTATCGTGATCTCATCACGATCCGATTCTCATTACATAGATCTAATGACATCATAATATACATCCAGATAATATATGATAAAATGCTAGTAATAATAAGCATTACATAGATCCAATGACATTATAATATACATCCAGATAATATATGATAAAATGCTAGTAATAATAAGCAAAGAGATTATCAGTCACAAGTACTATCACTCATGTGATTGGCTTATAAAACACCTATAACTAATATTTACTTGGTAGGAGCTTGAACGTATTACTTGAATTTTCGAATTAGAAGCATACCAAATGATTATTTCAGACTTTCAGAGTTTAAGGGAGTTCTTATGAGCTTACTATCACATGAAAAAAAAGAAAGAGATGACCACCTTATAATTTTCTTTGGATTACTATTTTGTTTAAATTTCTTTGTAGTGCACATATATTTAGTAAATTCATTCTTGTCATAACATATATTTTTCTTGTAGAATATGATGGAGGGAATTTGGAATTCTTAGTTTCTCAAACATTTTCACATCGATAAAGCTTTCCGCCTATTAAAAAGCTCATAATTATCCTAAAACCACTACTTATCGTTATATGCATATTTGTATTTTTCGTGTCTTATTCTTTGTAGTCGTGTCTTAGAGAATATCCTAGGACGAAATGTTAGTAAGCATTATTCTAAAAAATAGAGCTAGTTGATTCTTTTTGCATTGTTCTTGTTCCTTTATAATCATTTATATTTTGGATACGTGATGATTTTTCATTCATCCGATTGATCGTGTTTTAGAGTGGCGTTAGAACAAATTGATATGCATTCATTAGTCATTTTATTTTTCTGCTATCGATTTGGTGTCGAGTCATTGCTCGCATATCCTGATGAATGAGTAGTTTTATTACAAAAATATGGAACGGGACAATTTAATGTGCGCGGTAAGATCTACCTGCCAAAAATTTCTGATGATGAGAACCCAATGCTACTGCATCTCATGACGTGCAAGGACCCAGTAATATCCCCATTGATATGCTTGGATGTGCTTATCGGCACACTCGTTTTCCCAAAAAATGCAATTAACCTGATGCTTTATCCGCATCTCACTCGATGCATATAGGCCTCCGACGTAAGAGAATCTGCATGCATTCATGTAATTGCCTGCGTTCACTTGCTTTCCCAGCCATGCATTTAACCTTATGCTCATTGACCCATGTAGTAAAATAATTTAATCTAACTTAAATATCAATAGTAAAATCCAAATATCAACGTCAAATATAAATTAAAAAATTAAAAATAACTATTTACCGTATAAAATCAAATTATAAATGTCATGGAAGTAAATTGAGACATAAATCCCCTTATGAAAAGTTTCTCTTGTCTTTTATCGTTCTTTCTATATTTAGATACTAAATCCTTATGAACACTAATAAAGAATAATCGATACTAAATCCATCCTATATTTCTCTTACATCTCATGAAATAATAGGCTTATTACATGTTATCCCTGTAATTAGCTACTTTTAACATTTCGATATCTACATTTTCAAAAATTATATTAGTATCCTTATGCTTACGAAAGTAAAACATTAAAATCCTTATACAGGATTAAAAAGATAATTTTATAAGGTTAAAAAATCAAGAGAGAGGTTTTATTGGAGCAACGGATTAAATGATTCACTTTCATAATTATAGGGACATCAATTTAACTTTTTAAAATATAAGGATCGAAGTGTTAAAGATAACTAATTAAAGGAGGTAATCTATACTTAGCCTAAGAATTACCAATCCGGATTCTTTAGAATTGTTTCTATCTATAAAAAAAATTTCATAGTTGAATTCTTTATTTCTTGCCTAATAATAGCTCTAGAATTCAGTAATATTACCAGCCTCAATAAGTATATATATATATAAATATATCAACTTCGTCTCCTTGCGTAGCACGCAAAACATAACCAAACTGATAGCAGCAGAATGATAAGGCCGTACTCCATTTGCATCCTCCTAGCGGTGGCAGTCCTCCTCCTCCACCACCACCTCCTCCCCAGCGTGGAGGCATCGGTGGAGAAGGCATGTAGGGATGCGGCAAATAGCAGCCCCAAAATCAACTACGACTTCTACGTGGCGGAGCTCCGCCCGTACCCGGGGAGTCAGGTGGGTGACCATAAGTGACTGGCGGTGATCGCGGCTAGCTTGACGAAGGACAAAGCCACCAGCGCCAGCGCTAAGGTCAAGGTTTGCTAGCCAACACGAGTGATACGAAGACGAAGAATTGCTTGGAGTCTTGCGAGAGCGTCTACGAGGACCTGCTCTCCGACCTCAAAACGTCCATCCTGGCGATCAAGGAGGGTCGCCGGTGTTAAGTTTTCGTGGCCCTTTTATAATTGGATAAGATAACTGATTGGATTCCGCTCAGATATTTTAGCCAATAGATTAAGTCCACTTACGGAACAATTCATCAAGAGATAACCTTGATGGGAGGAAATCTCCTGAGATCTTATCGTAGACCCTCTGCTCTCGCCTATAAAAGGACAGGACCTCTAAGGGGTTGAGAGCGCGTTACGTTACATACAAACGCACTTCTCCGTTGCGGGATTTCAGTTCTTCTCCTCAACTCTCTCCCCAAACCCTCTCCCCAAAAACCATCAATCTGTGTGGGTCCTGTGAAAGGATAGGAAGAGAGGAGAAAGGATCTACTCCTTTGCACTCCTCGCAGATTCCGACAGCAATCTTGGATTAAAAGATGGACGGTGCCTGCAGTAATCTTGGATCTACGACGGTGCTAGCAGATCAAACGAGATCTCTGAACATATGGCATCAAAAGGTACGCATCGTATAATTAGATCTATATATTTGATTTCAATCCTGGTATATAGGTTATTTTTGCATTTATGATATAGCATAATTATAGATTTTATGCTTACAATTGGTATTAGAGCCAGGTTTTTGAGATCAATGCATTAGATCTGTAAATTTATTTACGATGCATAAATTATCTTTATCTTCCAAGAACTGCTAAGCAATAATGGTCACCGTCGACCTTGCTGCAAATCTACGGCTACGCCGGGTAGCGTGTGCATCATAGAACCCGTCCCGTACGCGGGAATCATAGAATCCGTCGATGCGACGGCATCATAGAACCCGTCCATGCGACGGCATCACAGAACTCGGCCGCACACGACATCACAGAACCCGGCCGCACACAGCCCAGAACCCGTCCCTTGCAAATTTAGTAATTATGGTTTATGTCCTGTCAACATATTTATGGTTTTGCCCTCGGGTCTATTTTGTAAAATTATAATTCTGCCCTTTGCAAATTTTATAATTCTAGCCTATATTCTTCAATATATTTATGGTTTTACCCTCGGGTATAATTTCTACCAAATTACAGTTCTACCATTCGCATATTTCTGATTTATATTCCTTCAAATATTTATGGTTTTATCAAAATTGAGAAATTTAGGTTATATTCTCAATTATAAAATTAAAAAATATCATTTATTATAATTATGATTAATTTTAATCATGATTATATTTTTGATTATTTGATTGGATTTAATTTTGATTATAAAAAAAATATAAATTATGGTTTACTTTATAGTTTTCTCATATGAATTATTGATTATACATGTGGTAAATAAAATCAAAATCTAATTATTGTTTTTGGAATTTTATTTACTTATTCACATGTATATATTATTGAAATTATGAAATGATATTTACATTTCACATAAATACATGATTTATATGTTATCATGATTATCATATGAGTTTTATTAAAGTTCAATAATTATCATGGTTATTTATTATTGAACTATTTAGCATTAATGTTCAATAATTATTATGATTATTTTATTATTGAATTGTTTTGCATTAATGTTCAATAATTATTATTGTTATTT
>LVTN01001563.1:36598-65446 GCA_001649415.1 Musa itinerans
AAAATCAAACTAGAAATATTCTAAGAAAAGGATTCTTTTTAATTATGTGCAATCAAATAAAAGATTTTAGAGTAAAGTTGTTTACCTATTAATTTTAACTCGATTAATTAATTAGTTTATCATATATGAATTAAAACCCAACAAATTAATAATGTCTTCAATTCTAAATATGAATCTGATTTGATATTCCTTTTTCTATCTAAAACTATTTCAAACCCAATAAAAAAACACAACAATACTTAAGTCGATTGTAGAGATTTTGAACAAACTAGACCCATTACTATCTTTAATTTTCATAGTTTTACGATAGTGTCTCAAAAAAACAAACTAGGGTTCGAGGAGTTAGTTCATGTCTTGCATAAGATAGAAGCCATGCTAGTATATGATGTAGTTGGCTTTCATGATTATCTATCATAGTTGATGTGCTCTACTCTTCATTAGAATTTAGTCTAGGGTTAATAGGAGCCAACTTTGAAAAAATAAAAAAATAAAAAAAAAATTGTGATGCTGAGTTGGAACCCATATAATTCAATCGTAAGATAAATATATATCCAAAAGTTAATTATCCAACTAGCGTATATCAAATACTCGAAGAAATACTCAACAATGGAAATATTTTAGCCTTTGGAAAGAAAGTATATTCTCCCATTAGCTGATGAAGACAAACCCATATCACACTCAATATTAGTGATTAAATGTTTTGATTATAATATAATGATGTTATTATTCCAATTGATTTTGATCTTCGACTTTATTGTTTTAGCTTTATATTGCTTGTTTGCATCCGATTCATAATGATATTTTAGATCTCAGTTTCAATGTTACTATTTATAACAATTTGAGCGAATCGATTCAAGGAGGAAAGCATATAAAGTAAAACAATGACGATAAAGTGCTAGATTGAAAAGCTCAATAAAAGTAATTTATCCATATTGAAATGATATTTTAGATCTCAGTTTCAATGTTACTATTTATAACAATTTGAGCGAATCGATTCAAGGAGGAAAGCATATAAAGTAAAACAATGACGATAAAGTGCTAGATTGAAAAGCTCAATAAAAGTAATTTATCCATATTGAATATGAAGATGAGGGCACTTCTAATAAAAGATAATTATATATCAACAATTGGAGACAGACCTAACGATTTCGCAAATAATAAAAAAATTGTAGGAAATGGATGGCAACGAAATCGACAATCATAAGATATATGAGTAAGAACCCATATATGTCAATCATAAGATAAATATATATTCAAAAGTTAATCATTTCACTAGCATATATCAAATACTCGAAAGAACACTCAACAATGGATAGAGAAGTTTTAACCCTTGGAAAGAATTTATATTCTCCGAATAGCTGATGAAGACAAACCCATATCACACTCAATATTATTGATTAAATGTTTTAATTATAATATAATGATGTTATTATTCAAGTTGATTTGGATCTTCGACTTTATTGTTTTAGCTTTATATTGCTTGTTTGTATCTGATTTATAATGATATCAAATCTAAGTTGCAATGTTACTATTCATATCAAATCGAAGTTGCAATGTTATTATTCATGACAATTTGAGGGATTTGATTCAAGGAGGAAAGCATATAAAGTAAAACAATTACGATAAAGATCTAGATTGAAAAGCTCAACAAAAGAAATTTCTCCATATTGAATATGAAGATGAGGGCACTTCTAATGAAAGATAATTATATATCAACAATTGGAGATAGACCCAAAGATTTCATAAATAATAAAATAGTTGTAGGAAATGGATGGTAACAAAATCGACAATCATAAGATATATGAGTAGGAACCCATATATGTCAATCATAAGATATATATATATTCACAAGTTAATCATCCCACTAGCGTATATCAAATACCCAAAGAAACACTCAACAATGGATGGAGAAGTTTTAACCCTTGGAAAGAATTTATATTCTCCGAGTAGCTGATGAAGACAAACCCATATCACACTTAATATTATTGATTAGATATTTTAATTATAATATAATGATGTTATTATTCAAGTTGATTTGGATCTTCAACTTTATTGTTTTAGCTTTATATTGCTTGTTTGCATCTGATTTATAGTGATATCAAATCTAAGTTGCAATGTTACTATTCATATCAAATCGAAGTTGCAATGTTATTATTCATGACAATTTGAGGGATTTGATTCAAGGAGGAAAGCATATAAAGTAAAACAATTACGATAAAGATCTAGATTGAAAAGCTCAACAAAAGTAATTTCTCCATATTGAATATGAAGATGAGGGCACTTTTAATAAAAGATAATTGTATATCGACAATTGGAGACAGACCCAAAGATTTCGCAAATAACAAAAAATTGTAGGAAATAGATGGCAACGAAATCGCCAATTATAAGATATATGAGTATGAACCTATATATGTCAATCATAAGATAAATATATATTCAAAAGTTAATCATCCCACTAGCGTATATCAAATACCTAAAGGAATACTTAATAATGGATGAAGAAGTTTTAACCCTTGGAAAGAATTTATATTCTCCGAATAGCTGATGAAGACAAACCCATATCACACTCAATATTATTGATTAAATGTTTTAATTATAATATAATGATGTTATTATTCAAGTTGGTTTGAATCTTGACTTTATTGTTTTAGCTTTATATTGCTTGTTTGCATCCGATTTTGATTTTTTTATTTTTTCCCAATAGTGATATTAGATCTCAAGGTTTAGAAAAGCCAAAGGTTGCAAGGTTAGTATTCGTGATAATTTGAGGAATTTGGTTCAAGGAGGAAAACATATAAAGTAAAACAATGATGATAAAGTTCTAGATTGAAATGCTCAACAAAAGTAATTTCTCCATTTAGTATATGAAAATGAGGGCATTTCTAATGAAAGATAATTTTATAGCGACAATTGGAGACAAACCTGAAGATTTTGCAAATGACAAAAGTTATAGGAAATGGATGGCAATGCAATCGCCAACTTATACCTAATATTGGCAGACAAAGTTCTATCGAAGAAAAGACAACAATAAAGGAGATCCAGAATACTTTGATAAAAGTTATATGAAGTCAAGTCACTACATAATAATATTTTCTTAAAAATAAGAATCTACACTCTTACAGTGTTTGTGGATAGATAGTAGAGGAGAATATACAAGCAATGGGTTTGATACTTTCTACAAGCAAGAAAGCATTATGAGGCAGCTTACAGTGTCATATAATCCAAATATAATGGCATGATAAAGTAGATGAACATAACTCTTTTGGAGAGAACCAGAGCATTATTGGGTACTGTAGGTGTGGCCAAGTCATTTTGGGTAAAAGCAATAAGAACTGCCTGTTATGTTATCAATCGATCTCCTTCAACAGCAATTGACTTGAAGTCACCTATAAAGATATGGATTGGTAAGTGGGATGATTATTCTTCCTTATATATTTTTTGTTGTCCAGCATATGCAATGTATAATGCTCAGAAAAGAACGAAACTTGATCCTAAGCCCAAAAAATGCATAATCTTAGACTATACTGATAGAATGAAGGGATATCACTTGTGGGACCCCACTAGCTATGAGGTAATGATCGACAGAGATGTTATCGTTGCAAAAGATCTATAAAAGAATGCTTACAGGGATAGAAAGTTCATAAACTATTGAAGTTCAGGTGAAAGATAATTCTTCTAAAGCACACCTGAGCATGATGATTCGAGGCTCTAACGATCAACTTGTAAGAGGGTACCACCTGCTTGGCATAAGGAGCATGTTTTGGAGGGCAATATTAAAGAGCTATCAACTTTTAAGGAGGCTACATGTAGTAATGATACATCTTTGTGACTGAAAGTAATGCAAAAAGAAATTGAAGCTTTACACAAGAATAAGACATGAAAACTTGTACCACTACATAAAAAAGAAGAGTTTTTGAAAATAGATGGATCTACGAGATCAAGAGAGATCATATTGATTAAGTGGAGCAGCATCATGCATAACTAGTGGTGAAAGTATATGCTCAAAAAGAAGGTATTGAATTTAATGAAATATTTTCTCTTATTGTTCAACTTACTATAGTTGGAATAGTTCTATCCTTATTTGCTATATTTGACTTACATCTAGAATAGTTAGATGTGAAAATTATATTTTTTAATGGTGAACTTGAAGAAGAGATTTATATGCTCCAACCAAAGGTTTTGTTGTAAAAGAAAAAAAGAACTTGGTTTGCATTTTGAACAAATCTCTATGTAGTATAAAATGGGCATTAAGGTGTTGGTATAAGAAAATGAATTCCTTCATTATTTGTCCTGTACACAGTAGACTTGGTTCAGACCATTGTGCCTATTGCAACAGATTTGATGATGATAATTTTATTATCTTGCTACTGTATATTGATGACATGTCAGTGGCAAACCCCAACAAAGAATTAAAGATACGGTTAGATATGGAGTTCAACGTAAAAGACTTGAGACCATTAAACAAGATTTTAGGGATACAAATTCATTAAGATAAAAAAGATAAGATATGGCTATCTTAGAAGAATTACATAAGAAAGATTTTTGACATTTCAACATGTAAGATTATAAGCCAGTTTTTATCCCACTTCCTATGAATTTTAAATTATCCTCAAATATATGCCCTAGCAATAAAAGGGAGAGGATGAAAATGTCTTGAGTACCGTATGACCCCCAATGATACTAACATCCACAACTTAAGAATCGTTCTCATGGCGGAGAAAATCGTGTACGTTATTGATACAGTGATACCTATGCCTAAGGAAGGGGCAAGTGAGGATGAGATTGCTCACTACGTAAAGTACATAGATGACTCCACTCTTGCTCAGTCTCACATGTTGGGTTCCATTACTCCTGAATTACAAAGATAGTATGAAAAGATGGATGCCAGATCCATTCTCCTACATACCAGCAAATTGTGAGGAACATGAAAGGTCTCAGTGATACGAGATATCCAAGAGCTTCTTCCGCGCTAGAATGACTGAGGGGACACTGGTTCAGAACCATATCCTAAGGATGATTGAGTGGATAGAGAAACTCACAGGTCTAGGAATGGTCCTAGAGGATAACTTGTGTGTGGATCTTATACTTTAGTCCCTATCATATTCCTTTTCTTAGTTCATAATGAATTTTGATATGAATAAGCTTGAAGTGATTCTCTCTAAGCTCCTCAATATGTTGAGGGAGGTAGAGAGCACGATCAAGAAAAAAAAGCTAGTTCTTTATACTACTGAGACCAGAAAGAAAAGAAAGGCAGAAAAGTCTCTTAAAAAGGGCAAGGGCAAGGGTAGACCAAGTAAAGTAAAAGTTGCTAAGAAGTACCCAGCAAAGGACAAAGGCTAGAGCTTCCAATACGACAAAAATGGGCACTGGAAGAGGAACTACAAAGAGTACCTTATAATGAAAGTAAAATAGAAGCTTGAAGAAGCTTTAGCTATATTCATTATCAGTCTCCATTTGTCATACTCTTATGATAACACATGGGTATTGAATACCGACAATTCTTATCACATATGCAATTCGTTGCAGGTTCTGGCAAGATATAGGAGATTAGCGAGAGGCGAGATGGACCTCAAGATGGGCAATGGAGCAAAAGGTGTTGTAGCAGTTGTTGGAGAGGTCACCCTACATCTACTTGGTGGAGCCACTATTGCATTGGATGCATGCTATTTTGTTCCTACTATTTTTAAAAATATTATTTCCATTTCGTATTTGACAATTAGTAGGTATAAATTAGTTTTTTAGAACAATGATTGTTCAATATTACTAGATGATAAGATCATAATGAGAGGAACATTGCATAATGGTTTATTTATGCTAGACATTGCTCCATATATCATGAATGTAAGTGTATTCAAGAGGAAACGAGATGAGGTAAATATTGCATACCTATGGTATTGTAGGTTAGGTCACATTCATAAGGGAAGGATTCAAAAGTTGATAAATGATGGATACCTAGATCCATTCGACTATGAGTCATATGCAACTTATGAGCCTTGCCTTCATGGAAAACTAGCCAACTCTCCATTTAGTGGAACTAGAGAGAGAGCCACTAAACTGTTAGAACTCATACATAGTGATGTATGTAGTCTTAGGTTAACTCACGCCCTAGGTGGTTACTCATACTTCATTACTTTTACTAATGATTTCTTAAGGTATGGACATATGTACTTGATGAAGTACAAGTCCAAGGCCTTCGAGAAATTCAGAGAGTATAAGAATAAAGTAAAGACTGGAAAGAGTATAAAGACTCTTCGATCAGATCGAGGTGGTGAATATTTGAGTATAGAGTTCACCTAATTCCTAAAAGACCATGGGATTTTATCCCAATAGATACCTCCTTATACACCTCAGCTCAATGGTGTATCTAAAAGGAGGAATCGCACACTGTTATACATGGTGCGATCCATGATAAGTTTCACCAACATACTTGTCTCATTTTAGGGATACGCCCTAGAGATTGCAACTTACCTTCTGAATAGAATTCAAACTAAATCGATAGTGTCTACACCATATGAGATATGAAAAGGGAAGAAATCTGATTTTAAGGTTGTTAAGATTTAGGGCTATCCTACCCACGTTAAAAGACACAACATAGATAAGTTAGAATTTAGGACGGAGCAGTGCAAGCTCATGGATACCCCAAGGAAACTTATGAGTATTATTTCTATCACCCCAAGGACTAAAAGGTCTTTGTAGTTAAGAGAGTAGCATTCCTTGAGAAGGAACACATTCTTGGCAGAGATAGTGGGAGCGTGAGAGAGTTGAGCGAGGTTGGAGAACCTAGCTCAAGCACCACTCCACAACCTAAGTTTGTTCAGGTATCTAGCACACAGATTCTGATTTTATTAAGGTCCAACAGAGTATCCCATCCTCCTGAGAAATATGTGAGATATATTAAAGGAGAAAATATTAAGAATATTAATCCTCAGACCTACAAGGAGGCTATTACGAGTATAGACTCCGGGAAGTGGCAAGAAGCCATAAATTCTGAGATGGATTCCATATACTCTAACAAGGTTTGGAACCTAGTTGATGCACCTAAAGGTATTGTACCTATTGGTCGCAAGTAGATCTTCAAGAAGAAGATCAAAGTAGATGGAAAGGTGAAACTTATAAAGCAAGGCTAGTAGCTAAGGGTTATCGTCAAAGGCAAGGTGTTGATTATTATAAAACCTTCTCACCTGTAGCCATGCTAAAATCCATTCAAATTTTGTTAGCTATTGTAGCACACTATGATTATAAGATCTAACATATTGATATGAAAACTATGGTCCTCAACGGCAATCTCAAGGATGAGGTGTATATGATACAATCTAAGAGGTTCGTGTCCAAGGACAATCTAGACAAGGTGTGTATGTGCCAGTCATAGATGCCCTGCAAGCCAATCATGTGAGTGATGGCACGTACGACTTGACACGCAGTATTTTTACTTATTATTATTATTTGATATTTTATCACTTTATATTACTCGTTGCTTAAATATATTATGATGTCAATGGATTTGTAAAATGGGAATCATATCGTGATGAGATCACGATAATGAGACCAATTCACATTTAAACACAAATCCTAAATAATTTCGATTATAGGTTACTCGAGAGGGACATCGAGATAACCGGACAAACTAGTGTGTTGTATACCCGTCCATATGATGGATGTAGTTGGTCTCATAGATGCTCGTGTGGGGACACTAGGGATACAATATAAGTGCTCATTGGAGAATGAGTTTATTAATTGATCTGCTTACAGAATGCTGGATGGTTGATGATGCCTTATTATTAGACAACGATTCTGTAGTCCCAATGGTGTATCTAGTCCTTAGACTTGAGACACCAAGGATGTTTTGTATAAATACTCTATTTTTTTATACCAGACTTATAGGTATGGAGGTTCCAAATCTAACACAACTAGTCATTGTGAGTGGTAGCCAACCTTACGAGGACTATTGAATGACAATAGAGGATCATCCACTCTCGATGTTATGAGAGAAATATCTTATGTGTTCTTGCTCAGACAAATCCATGGCTAGAGTCACTCGGATTGAGAGAGAAAGAGTTCTTCGGGCGAATCCGATTAGAGCGAGACTCGAGCAGAAACCATATGGGTCTGACAGCACCATGCCTGGTATATGGTCTTCGGAATATTAGATGGATGAGGGACTATAGGTATACAGTAATTGAGGACAAACAAGTCCAATGGATTGGAATCCTTTGTATCGTCTAGGGACTATGGCGTAGTGGCCTAGTACGTCCGTAGTTGATGAGTCGAGTAAATTATTATGGAGATAATAATTCACTGAGTCAAAAGAAGTTCTGACATGTATGATTTATGGCCAGCTCGATATTAGGCCTGGAGGGTCACACATATATGGTAGGTGTTGTAATGAGTAGAGGTTCGGATATGAGATATCCGCTAGAGCCCCTATCTTATTGGATATCCAATAAGCCCCTGAATTATCCTATGGATGAGATCCAATAAGAGCCAATTAGAGATTATTGGATAGAGATCAACTAATCTAAGAGGCTTGGGTAGTTGGATGAAGATCCAATACCCAATATGGTAGGATCCATTAGGGTTAAGTTGACAAGGGACCTCTATAAATAGGAGGGAACCAATGATTTATAGACTAGAGCCTTTTTGGGTTGCCTCTCCTATTCTCCTCCCCTTCTCCTCCTCAGATAGCAGGCTTAGAGTTTTGAGGAGCATTATCACAGCCCTGTTGTGTAGATCACCGCTAAAGAGGATGACACTTGACCTCCTTCACCCTCTCCTAGAGATCTGTAGGGATTCAGGGATATATGATCTCCCTAAGTCACACAATCTTTCATATACGCAATTTTAAGTTTCACGGATTTTGTGCACTAATCTTCGTACGATGACGAACACATCGATGGAAAATTTGGGGATTTTGTTTTCTGTTCTTCCATTGCACATATGATGTCGCCCCTAGATTTCCCCACAGTGTGTTGCTTAGGTACATCTATGGACTGAAGCAAGCTTCCCGAAGTTGGAACATAAGATTTGATGAGGCGATTAGATCTTACAACTTCGTTAAGAACAAAGATGAGCCTTGTGTGTATAGGAAGGTAAATGAGAGTGCTATCACCTTCTTAGTGTTATATGTGGATGACATCCTAATCATTGAGAATGATGTAAGAATGCTCTCTATAGTAAAAGCTTGGTTATCTAGATATTTTTTCATAAAAGACTTAGGGGAAGCATCATATATTTTGGGGATTCGGATCTATAGAGATAGATCCAAGAGGATGCTTGGCTTGTCCTAGTCTAGGTACATAGACACTATTGTCAAGAGGTTTGGCATAAAAAATTCCAAGAGATGTCTCATACTGATGAGATATGGGATATCGCTTTCTAGAAGTATGTCATCCTCAAAGACTCTTGAAGAAAGGGCGAACATAGATAGGATACCCTATGCCTCAGTGATAGGGTCTATCATATATGTCATGTTATGTACTAGGCCTAATATAGCATATGCTTAGAGTGTCATGAGTAGGTACTAAGCGGATCTAGGCTTGGAGTATTGGAAAGTAGTAAAGTGTATCCTTAAGTACTAGAGAAGGATTAAGAGTCTTTTACTAGTATATGGAGGTAGTAGCCTCAGGGTTGAGGGTTACACGGACTCAAGTTTCCAATATGATGTCAATGACAGCAAGTCTAATTCGGGGTATGTGTACACTTTGAATGGAGGAGCAGTATGTTGGAAGAGTCCAAGCAAGATACTATTGCTGACTCGACCACAAAAGCGGAATACATTGCTGCAGCAAAGGTAGCAAAGAAGAGAGTTTGGATAAAAAAGTTCATCGTAGATCTTAGAGTCCTGCCAGGTAATAAGGAGTTGATTCCCTTATATTACAACAATAACGGAGCGACTACTCAAGCGAAGGAACCCAGGTCTCATCAAAAGTCCAAGCACGTTCTAAGGAGGTTCCACCATATCGAAGATATCGTTGCCTGAGGAGATATGGCAGTGGAAAGATTTCCATCCGAGGATAACATCGTAGATCTACTAACAAAGTCATTATCTCATATTGCCTTTAAGCGTCATAGGGGTTTGATGGGGATCAGACATACAGGTGATTGACTTTAAGTCAAATGAGAGATTACTGATGATAGATGCCCTGCAAGCCAATCACGTGAGTGATGGCACGTGTAACATGATATGCATTCTTTTTTTTTTGTTATATTATTTGATATTTTATCACTTTATATTGCCTATTGCATGAATATATTGTGATGTTTATAGATCTATGCAATGAAATTTAGATCATGATAAGATGATAATAATGAGACTGATTCGCCTTTAAACACATACCCTAAATAATTCTGGTCATAGGTTACTCGAGAGGGATATCAAGATAACCGGATATACTAGTGTACTACTGTATACCCATACATATAATGGAGGTGGCTGGTCTTATAGCTGCTAATGTGGGGATACTAGGGATACAGTGTAGGTGCTTATTGGAGAATAAGTTCACTGATTGATCCGCTCTCAGAATGTTGGATGGTTGATGTTGTTTTATTGTCAGATAGTGATTCCATCGTCCCAATGGTGTATTTGGTCCTTAGACTTGAGACACTAAGAATGTCTTGTATGAGTACTCTACTCTTTGATACTGGACTTATAGAACCAGAAGTTCCAGATCTAGCACAATCGGTCATCGGGAGTGATAACCAATCTTACAAGGGCTATTGAGTGTTGATAGAGGATTATCCACTCTTAGTACCATAAGAGGAATATCTCATATGTTCTTGCTCAGACAAATCCTTGGCTAGGGTCATTCAAATTAAGAGAGAAAGAGTTCTCCGGGAGAATCCGATTAAACCGAAACTCGAGTAGAAATTGTATGGGCTTAACAACACCATGCCCGGTATATAGTCTCTAGGGTATTAGATGGATGAAAGATTATAGATACATGGTAACTAAGGACAGATATATCCAATGGATTGGATTCCCTTGTATCGTTTGGGGACTACTGCATAGTGGCCTAATACGTTTGTAATTGATGAGTCGAGTGAATTATTATATGGATATTAATTCATTGAGTCATAAGGAGTTTTGATTGGTATGACTCATGGCCAACTTGATATTGGGCCTAGAGAATCACACATATATAGTAGGTGTTGCGACGAGTAGATATTCAGATATGAGATATCTGTTGGACCCCCTATTTTATTGGATATCCAATAAGCTCTTGAATTATTTGATCATATGGATGAGATCCAATAATAGCTAATAAGAGATTATTGGGTAAAGACCCATTAATCTAAGAGGCTTGGGTAGTTGGATGGAGATCTAGTACCCAATATGGTAAGATCCGACCTTTATAAATAAGAAAGAACTAAAGGGCCTTGGGCTAGTTCTTTTTGCTTCCACCTCCTATTCACCTCTCCCCCTCTCCTCATACTACAGATCCTATTTGGGGTGTGTGAACAGCAAGAAGAGACATATGCGTCTTCGCAGCACCATCATATGGATCACTGCTAAAGATGAGGATGATTGACTTCCTTCATCCTCTCTCATATATCTACTGATTTTTATGGATATACGATCTCCCTAGGTAATACATCTTTCTTATACACATAGTTTTTGATTTTGTGGGTTTTTCCGTACCAATTCTTGCACGACGATGAAACCTTCTTTTCTATGAAATATTCTAGGATTTTATTTTCTGTTCTTCTGTGATGTCGCCCCAAATTTCCCAACACTCATTCCTCACGGGCTCAATTAGATGAGAAACAAAGGAGAGAAATACCTCCCCTTAAATAGGAGGAGGTGAGCCTCCATTAAAAGAAGTTTTTCATAATTTTTATATTTATTTAATATAAATTATTTTTATTTAATATACTAACATATCATCATATTCAAAGCTAAAGACCATTGTAGCTCTATCTACTACAAGCTTGCAAGAAGGCAATATGGTTTAGAAGGTTAATGAAGGAATTTGGGCACAGGCAAAAGAATATTTCTCTGTATTTGACAGTTAGACTGTCTTGTACATCGTAAGGAATCCATCATTTCATTCCAGGATAAGGCACATAGGAGTCTCGAGAACTAGTCAGGACACAATTGACAGCCTAGCAGATAAAGTCAATCAACAATAACAAGTTTGTGTTGAGTATATTATTTAATGGTCTAGTTTAAACATAAGCAACAAGACTCGGTAAGCAAGGATGAAGGCTTTCATTTTCTTTTTATTTTTGTTCTAAGTGAAAGACTGTAAAGAAATAAAGAAAAAAGAGAGATAAGAGAGAGGTTGCAACCTCCGTGTGATCTCCGCTGCATGCGTTTGTTACAGCGTGGATGAGTGAATTTGTACCGCTGGTGAGGGAGGTTGCAACCTCCCACGCATGAGTAAGATGCATGGTTGTAATCCCTCTGATGCTTATATAAGGCACGGAGATGTAGAGTGAAGAACCATCCAATTCATCAAAGGAATAGAGAGAAAGAAAGAGAGAAGTGAGGAGAGGAAGTCTTCTACTTCATTTGGTTCCTCTTTGGTTTCTTTCAAGTTTCTTTTTCTCAGTTTTTTTCATTACAAAAGAGAAGGTGTCTTATTTCTCCTTATACTAAAGATAATGTTGTACTCTCATCTTTATAGTGAATAGCTTCTAGTTTGTGCATGGATGTTTTTCTCATGTTATATCTTGATGTCATTATTTCATTTAATTTTAATTATTGATCTTATTGTTTTATGTTTAAACTTTATACTGTTTGACCGTATCCATTTTTTTTTTTTCCCAACAATCTGCGAAGCAATAAGCTTGCCCAGGCTGATAGGTACCTAATGCATCTGAGTTCACCAAAAGAGGAGAGGAGGTTTGTTCGAACATTTGGTTGGGAGGAGCTTGAACACATTACGTGAGCTTTCGAATTAGATGCATGACAAACGATGATTTCAGAGTTTAAAGGAGTTCTTATGAGCTTACTTTCACGTGAAGAAACGAAAGAGAATGATCACCTTGTCATTTTCTTTGAATTACTATTTTATTTAAATTTCTTTTTGGTGCACATATATTTAGTAAATTCATTCCTGTCATAACATATATTTTTCTTGTAGAATATGACGTAGGGAATTTGGAATTCCTGGTTTCTCAAACATTTCCACGTAGATAAAGTTTTCCGCCTATTAAAAAGCTCATAATTATCCTTAAACTACTACTTATCCTTACATGCAAACTTTCATTTTTCATGTCTGATTCTCTTTAGGCACGTATTAGAGAATATCCTACAACGAAATGTTAGAAAGCATTATTCTAAAAAGTAAAGCTAGTTGATTCTTTTTTGCATTGTTCTTGTTTTGTTCATTTATAATCATTTATATTTTGCCTCAATAAGTATATATATTGATATCAACTTCGTCTCCTTACGCCCACGCATAACCTAACCAAGCTATCTATCGATAGCAGCAGATACGTGGGCCGAGCGATGAGGCCGTCCTCCATCTGTATCCTCCTAGAGGTGGCAGTCCTCCTCCACCACCACCTCGTCCCCGGGGTGGAGGCATCGGTGGAGAAGGCCTGCAGGGACGCAGCGAATAGCAGCCCCAATATCAAGTACGACTTCTGCGTGGCGGCGCTCCGCTCGTACCCGGGAAGCCGGTCGGCGGACAAGAAGGGGCTGGCGGTGATAGCGGCTAGCTTGACGAAGGACAAAGCCACCAGCGTCAGCGCTAAGGTCAAGAGTTTGCTAGCCAAGGCGAGTGATAAGAAGAAGAAGCAGTGCTTGGAGTCTTGCGAGAACGTCTACGAGGACGTGCTCTCAGACCTCGACACGTAAGGGTTTCGAGGAGCTGCAGGTCCCCTCGCCCTTGACAAAGGAGGACTCCGACTTGACGCAGATCTGCATTATTGCTTTAGCCTTCACCAATATGCTGGGGTGAGTTGCTTGCCGTTTCGCCTTTCCGTTGGTTATAGCTTTTATGTGAAGCTCCTCTTCCGAATAAAATATTTTTCTTTTTCTTTTTCGGGCGGTAAAATTATTGTGTTTCATGCTTGATCTCTTCAGGGAAAGCAAATAAAAATACTTTCCGGAAAGAAAAGTATTGCTATATGTATTTAATTTGCATATTAGGAAGAGAAAAAAAATAAATTTGATCAACTTTTGAGAAGTAATCACATGGAGCTTCATTTAAATCAAGAATCAAGAATAAAAATATCATACTGTTTTTTTTAAATCAATTTTTGAATTTTATTGACAATGGAAAATCAACCTAGGAATATTCTAAGAAAAGGATTCTTTTTAATTACATGCAATCAAATAAAATAAAATCATATTGATTTTAGAGTAAAATTGTTTACCTGATGAATTGATTAGTTTATCATATATGAATTAAAACCCAACAAACTAACAATGTTTTCAATTCTAAATCTGAATATGATACTAGGGTTTTTTTTTTAAATCTAAAACTACGTCAAACCCAATAAAAATACACAACAATGCTTATGCGGTCGTAGAACTAAACACTTTCATGTAAAACAAACCGGGGTTCGAGGAGTTGGCTCATTTCTTGCCTAAGATAGAAGTCACGGTAGTAGCAATAGATGATGATGTCGTTAGCTTTCGTGATTATCTCAATATCACAACTGAAGTGACTGAACGAATCAGGGTGTTGCTTAACCAATGGCCGCACCATCATTCTTCGTCCATGCACCACCAAATCTTTTCAAGAATCGACCAAAAAAATAAAACCCTAAGATCGATTAAAGAATGACGAATTGTTTAGCACACAGAAACAAAAAGTCCCAAGATCGATACAAGAAAGAACGCATAGACACACAATGAGGGAAGATGGAGGTAGAGGATTGACTTGCCATGTTCTGAAATTTTTTTTTTATATAATCCAGATTATAGCATCTTGGTATATCAAGAGTTAGAGGTAAATAAATATCACTTAATATACATAAATTATAAATATTTACTATAATTTATTTATTCATAAAAATATAAGTTAGTAGTAATCCTTATTGAGAAACATAGTGATATTAACTCAAAAATAAAATTCAATTGGCTCTATCTAGCAATAGATGAAGGTCTACTCTTCATTAAAATCTATTCTAGTACTAATAGGAGGCTATTTTGAAAATCAAAAATAAAATAAAAAAATTTAATGATATTGAGTAGGAACCCATATAAGTTAATTGTGAGACAAATATATATCCAAAAGTCAACAATTAGATCCTAGGGGGGAGATCAAGTGAGGGTTTATACACTCACCCACCATGATGCTAAAGCATTCTAAGTCTGTCGTTTAAGGTATAATCATACTCTATTATACCTGCTATTGTGTTGATATATTTTGGTTCTACGTATTTGTCATATCATATTGTTTTACTAGGAAACTATAAAAAAACCCTTAAACAATGAGTAATATATTAATGGTAACAATACTAGTTAGAAACTCTCTGGTAGCTATCAGATATTTAAAACTATGTTATTACTATTAAAAGTCATGATTTACTAGTAGACCTTATTTTACTAGAGTTTTGAAACTTCGATACTATCTTGAGTATGAACTAACTTTCAATATATCATACAAGTGTCAATTGTTTGTGAAAAACTACTACTTTCTACCCCTAAATCGATCATCTTTCCGGTTAGTTGGAATTCAAAAAGCTCTCTCCTATTATTTCAGTCTTAAATGCTACTTAGTATTACTAAATGGATATCAGGAGTGCTTGACTTTCATTCCAGGAGAGGAATTTAAGAAGTCAATATTAAAATATATCCTAAGATTTCTCATATGTTTTTCTAAAGACCTACGTGGATAAATTAGTAAGTTTATACATTAAAGAAATCATTTGATATTATGGGATGTCAATTTATATTATCTCTAATAAAGATCCAAGGATCACTTTTAAGTTTTGATAAAGTCTTAAAAATCTTTGGGTATACAATTAAAGTTTACTATAAATTTTCACCCCTAAATGGATGATCAATTTGAAAGAATAATACAAACTCTTAAAGGCCTCTTAATAACTTGTGCCTTAGACTTTGGTGAAAGTTGGGATATACATTTGCACTTAATTGAGTTTGTTTACAATAATAGCTATCACTTATATATAGATGACCTATTGCAAGCTCTTTATGGTAGAAAGTGTCGGTCACCTATGAACTAGGATGATGTGAGAGAACGAAAGCTTTTAAGATCTTAATTGATTCAAAGCGATGTTGATGATATTTAAACTGTGTCAAAGATTATTAATAGCCCAAAGTTGTTAGAAAAGTTATGTAAATCGAAGGCGAAGAGATCTAGAGTTCGAATTTGTGATGGTGTCGCCAACTAGCCAAAGGGAGAAATTAGCCCCATATTAATTAGCCCATTTAAGATCTTACATAAGGTTATCTTTTTCTACTCACTTCTTTCTTTCTTCCTCTTCATTCCTTTCTTACTTTTTGTCATCTCTAAAATCTTTGGGTTTATTCCATTAGTTTTGTTTAAATTCTTCTTGTTCTTCCAACACTCTTTTTTTATATGCCCCATATTGCCACAATTGTAGCACTTGAGATTCTTCCAACACTCTTCTTCTATGAAATCTTTGAGTTTCTTTTTTTTAGTTTCTCGTATTACAAGAGAAAATGTGTCTTGTTTCTCCATGCTTTAGAGAGACAATTGTATTCCCATCTTTTAAGACAAATACCTTCTAGCTTGCCCATGAATGTTTTTCTCAATCATTTGAGAGTTTTATCATGTTATATTTTGGTGTTATTATTCCAGTTGATTTTTATCTTCGACTTTATTGTTTTAGCTTTATATTATTTGTTTGCATCTGATTTTGATTTTTGTTTCTCTTTTCCCAATAGTGATATCAAATCTAAAGGTTCAGAAAAGCCAAAGAGGTTACTGTTCATGACAATTTTAGGGATTCAGGGAGGAAAGCATATAAAGTAAAACAATGACGATAAAGTTTTAGATTGAAAAGTTCAACAAAAATAATTTCTCCATATGAAATATGAAGATGAGGGCACTTTTAAAAAAAGATAATTATATAGTGACAATTGGAGATAGACCTGAAGATATCGCAAATGACAAAAAGTTATAGGAAATGGATGCCAATGCAATCGCCAACTTATACCTAACTTTGGCAGACAAGGTTCTATCCAATAGCAAAGAAAAGATAATAATATAGACAGACAAAGTTCTATCCAATAGCAAAGAAAAGATAATAATACAGGAGATCCAGAATACTTTTGACAAAAGTTTTATGAAGCCAAGTCACTACATAATAAGATTTTCTTAAAAAGAAGACTCTACACTCTTACAGTGCAAGTCAACGTACAGTGTTTGAGGGTAGATAGTAGAGGAGAATATACAAGCAATGGGTTTGATATTTTCCACAAGCAAGAAAGCATTAAGAGGCAGCTTACAGTGTCATATAATCCTCAATATAATGGCATGATAAAATAGATGAGCATAACTCTTTTGGAGAGAACCAGAGCATTATTGAGTCCTGTAGGTGTGGTCAAGTCATTTTGGGTAAAAGCAATAAGAACTGCCTGTTATGTTATCAATCGATCTCCTTCAACAGCAATTGACTTGAAGTCACCTATAAAGATATGGATTGGTAAGTGGGATGATTATTCTTCCTTATATATTTTTTGTTGTCCAGCATATGCAATGTATAATGCTCAGAAAAGAACGAAACTTGATCCTAAGCCCAAAAAATGCATAATCTTAGACTATACTGATAGAATGAAGGGATATCACTTGTGGGACCCCACTAGCTATGAGGTAATGATCGACAGAGATGTTATCGTTGCAAAAGATCTATAAAAGGATGTTTACAGGGATAGAAAGTTCATAAACTATTGAAGTTCAGGTGAAAGATAATTCTTCTAAAGCACACCTGAGCATGATGATTCGAGGCTCTAACGATCAACTTGTAAGAGGGTACCACCTGCTTGGCATAAGGAGTATGTTTTGGAGGGCAATACTAAAGAGCCATCAACTTTTAAGGAGGCTACATGTATTCATGATACATCTTTGTGATTGAAAGTAATGCAAAAAGAAATTGAAGCTTTACACAAGAATAAGACATGAAAACTTGTACCACTTCATAAAAAAGAAGAGTTTTTGAAAATAGATGGATCTACGAGATCAAGAGAGATCATATTGATTAAGTGGAGCAGCATCATGCATAACTAGTGGTGAAAGGATATACTCTAAAAGAAGGTATTGAATTTAATGAAATATTTTCGCCTATTGTTCAACTTACTATAGTTCGAATAGTTCTATCCTTATTTGTTATATTTGACTTACATCTAGAATAGTTAGATGTGAAAATTATATTTCTTAATGGTGAACTTGAAGAGATTTATATGCTCCAGTCAAAGGTTTTGTTGAAAAATATAAAAAGAACTTGGTTTGCATTTTGAACAAATCTCTATATAGTATAAAATGGGCATTAAGGTGTTGGTATAAGAAACTGAATTCCTTCATTATTTGTCTCATACATAGTAGACTCGGTTCAGACCATTGTGACTATTGCAAGAGATTTGAAGATGATAATTTTATTATCTTGCTACTGTATATTGATGACATATTAGTGGCAAACCCAACAAAGATTGAATCAAAGAATTAAAGACATTGTTAGATAGGAAGTTCAACATGAAGGACTTAAGACCAGTATACAAGATTTTAGGGATATAAATTCATCGAGACAAAAAAGATAAGAAGATATGACTATCTCAGAAGAATTACTTGAGAAAGATTTTTTGGTGCTTTAACGTGTAAGATTATAAGCTAGTTTCTATCCCACTTCCTATGAATTTTAAATTAGTCTTAAATATATGCCCTAGCAATAAAGCAGAGAGGATGAAAATGTCGATGGACAGCTTAACATTTGCTATAATATATACTAGATCAAACATTACACATGTAATTACCATGATTAGTCGGTTCATGGCAAAATCCCAGTAGGGAGCACTAGAATATGGTTAAGAGGATTCTGAGATATATCAGAGAGTCCTCGAATGCTGTATTATGTTATGGATGATCAGATTTTACTATCAAAGGATATATTGATTCTAATTTTGCAGGCGACGTTAATAAAAAAAATCCATCAAAGGATATATTGATTCTAATTTTGTAGGTGACGTTAATAAAAAAAATCCACTGCAGGCTATGTGTTTAAACTTGCTGGAGGAGCAGTGAGTTGGGTTTCAAAGCTGCAAAGTATTGTAGCTCTATCTACTACAAGCTTGGAAGAAGACAATAAGGATTAGAAAATTAATAAGGAATTTGGGCACAAGCAAATGAATATTTCTCTGTATTGTGACAGTTAAGACTGTTTTGCACATCGCAAGGAATCCTCTTTCATTCCAAGACAAAGCACACAAGAGTTTAATATCGATTCGTTCGAGAAGTAGAGGACGGTACCATGGATATACAGCGGATCGACACAATAGACACCCTAGCAGATGTTATGACAAAGTCAATCAATCAACCTAGCAGATGTTATCACGTTATATCTTGATGTTATTATTTTATTTAAAATTTAATTATCGATCTTATTAGTTTAACTTTATACTATTTGCTCATATTTAATTTTAATTTTAATTTCTTTTTCCCCGACAATCTTTGAAGCAGTAAGCTTGGCCACGCTGATACGTAGATAATGCATCTAAAAGATGAGAGGAGATTTATTAGAGCATTTGGTTGGTAGGAGCTTGAACATATTACCTGAGTTTCTGAATTAGATGCATAACCCAGATTTTATAACACTTTCTTCCCCACTTTAACACCAAAAGCTCTCTCTAAAATACCTCTTAATAGTGAGAAAAGGTGCATCATAGGTTTGAAAACTACAACAAAAAAAATCATAGCAATCGCACAAAACAATTCTACACGATTGAACACAATACATGTAATCTAAAAACTAATCTTTTGCATGAATAACTTGGCTCTGATACCACTATTGGAAAATCTAGGGTGACATCACATGTGCAGCAAAATAACAAAAAATAAAAATTCTTAATTTTCACAGAAAAATTAGTCTCTTGTCGTTATACAAATATTGGTGCGTAAAAACCCGTGAAACTAAAAACTACGCGTGTAAGAAGATTGTGTTACTTAGAGAGATCATATATCCGTGAATTCTTGCAGATCTATGAAAAAGAATGAAAGAGGTCAACCGTCCTCCTCTCTAGCGATGATCCACATAGCAAGGGCTGCGAAGATGCTCCTCAAATCGCTTCACAATCCTCCTCACTATGTGCACTATGCAATCTAGAAGGGGTCGGCCCTTCTTGTTGTCCACATACCCCAAATAGGGGCTGTAGGTTGAGGAAGAGATGGAGAGAGGAGAATAGTAGGTGATAGTTAAAAGGGGTCTAGCCTATGGCCCGTTGGTCCCTCCTATTTATAGAGGCCCCTTGTCAATTTAACCCTAATGAATCCTACCATATTGGGTACTGGATCTCTATCCAACTACCCAAGCCTCCTAGATTTATGGGTCTCTACCCAATAATCTCTCATTGGCTCTTATTGGATATATCTATAAGATCCAATAATTCATGGGCTTATTGGATATCCAATAAGATAGGGGCTTCGACGGATATCTCATATTTGAACCTCTACTTATCGCAAAACTTACAATATATGTATGACCCTCTAGGCCTAATACCGAGCTAGCTATGAGTCATACTTGTCAAAACTCCTTCTAGCTATAAGTCATACCGCATGTCGCCTTCGGTCGATCCACCGAACAGCAACAATTGCTACCCTTGTTTCCTTCATTTGCATCAACAAATTTTATATTGAAAGATTGCTTTAAGATAACAAGATGAGGCATCTTTCGGATCTGAAAACTACGTCAAATGCAGCAAGAACGCGTAAAATAATTCTACGCGATTAAACACAACACATGTAGTTTATAAACTAATCATCGCACGATGAACCTAGTTCTGATACCACTATTGGGAAATAGTGGATCTGTATCTCATGCGCAGCGAAAAATAAAAATAAAACCAGATTTCCTAAAGTCAAGTACTTGGTCATTGTATGATGATTAGTGCACGAGAAAACCACAAAATAGAAAACCACATATATCATGTAAGAAGTGTTACCAAGAGAGATCGTATATCCCTGAAATTTCTATATCCGATGGATATGATGAATGAGAACTCACGTACTCCTCTCTAGCGGTTATCCACATGATAGATACAGCGACACTCAGATCACTATGGGATCTCCCGCTCTATATACACCACAAGGCTACTGGAGCCAAGGAGGAGAAAAGGCTGAGGAGAATATGAATGGTGACCACCATAAGTTCTAGCCTATGAACCATGAGGTTCCTCCTATTTATAAAAGTACATGCAACTTAACCCCTTAATGGATTATATCCTTATTGGATATTGGATCTCTATCCAATTATCCAATCTTATTGGATCTTATCCATAGGATCCAAACTATTGAATCTCAGATTTTGATGATGAAATCAATTGATGAAGTTATGATCTAATGTGCGTTTGAGTAACGCAAGACTAACTTCGATCATGGAAAGATAAATCGATTGAAGTAGGAAGAATCAGATGTTGGGCCAAATTAGAATATATCAGAAGATTGGATGTCGGGCTAGAGGACTGGTTGATGTGCTAGAAGGACTTCGTGCTACGAGTTCGGGCATCGGGCCGAAGGATCAGACATTACGCCAAAGGAGATCGGATGTTACAGAAGGTCAACATGCTAATTAGGCAATATGCTAAAGGAGAGAATGATGCGTCAAATGATCAGACGAAGCACCGGATGAACTAATGATATGTCGAACAAAATAGGATAAACGCTTGTAATCATGTGTGTCTAGATCAGAGTAGTCTAGGTCTAATTGAGTTAGTTTTGGGTGTAACCGGGCTAACTCAATTAGGGACCCATTAGGCCTAATTTAGGACTAAGTTGGGCCCATTGGGTGGCCCATTCAGTGATCTGGAGCTAAGTTAAGCGTGGCACCGCCTGGCCTAGCAATGAAACCGCTTGAGGCTTGGCCTCCCAAGTAGTGTCTGAGCGATGGTACTACCTAGATTAGTGATGGTACTACTAGAGCCCAATCTCTAAGGCTGTTAGGCGATCGTACCACTCAGACTAATGGTAGTACCACTAGTGTCAGGGGTGCAGGCGGTAGTACTGCCAGTACCCCTAAAACCGAGGATGTAACACTTTTTGACTCTATTTTTAAAGTCATTTGGGTCTATAAATATCCCACTCTTTCCTACTTGAGGCAGCAAGAAACTGAGTAGAAAGGGAAAATAATACTTGAGTGAAAAAGTATTGTAATCTCTTTTAAAGTTTAGAGTCTCTTCCTCATAGAGTTCGAAGTCTTTCTAAAGGAGGAGTGAGGTCTAGTGTAAAAAAGAAGTTATAAAGGTTCTCTCCTGAGCATGTCAAAAGGAGAAAGAGTTGTAAGAGAGTAGTTGATATTCGTTCTTTGAAAGAAGATCAGTATGAATGCCGGTGGCCTCGATAGAAAAGTAATTGGGAGTGGACGTAGGTTGGGATGACCGAACCATTATAAACTTGGTTTAATTTACTTTATGTTTTTCATTCTTATTACACACTAATTTACTTGCTCACTATGCTTATGAATACTTTCAAGTTAAACATCTTTCCGATATGAGCTTTTATCGAATGAAGTTTTTTAAATTGTCGAAATTTTATGAAAACACTAATTTACACACCCCCCCCTCTTAGTACCGAAATGGTCCTAACAGTTGTTATCAGAGCCAAGTTTTTCTCAATTGGTTTAACACCTAAGAGAAGGGCTTTTATCGGTAATCTAGAGGGTCACTTTATCACTCGTCCTCCTATGTTCAATGGGATAGACTATATGTATTAGAAAACTCGTATGAGGATTGTTTTGCTTTCTATGAACTTTGATTTATGGAATATTATCGAATATGAGTTTCAACAACTCTCTAAACCAATGAATGAATGGAATGATTTAGAGAAAAAATTATTTTCCTTAAATGTTAAAGCTATAAATGCTTTATTTTGTGCTTTAGATAAAAACGAGTTTAATTGTGTTTCTATATACGAAACTGCACATAATATTTAACACGCACTCGAAGTCACATATGAAGGCACAAGGAAAGTTAGAGTCTAAGATTAATTTTTTGAAGCATAGTTTTGAATTATTTTGAATGAAACCAAGCGAAACCATTGGAGATATGTACACCTGTTTTACGGATGTAATCAATGGTTTGAAAACTCTTGGCAATTATTTTTCTATTCTTGAACTTGTAAACAAGCTTCTAAGATCTTTTCCAAAGAGCTAAGATCCGAAAGTAACTGAAATACAAGAGGCAAAGGACTTAAATAATTTTTCACTAGAAAAACTCATTAGTTCATTGATGACATATGAAATGACTTATTTGGCATATGATAAACATGAGGACAACCTTCCAAAGAATAGAAAGGTTATTGCACTTAGAATCAAAGAAGACCACTCGAGCAAAAGCTTAAGTAAAGATGACATAGAACTCCTCACAAAAAAATTTAAAAAATTCATAAAACAAGAATCTAAAAAGAAACTTAAAAAGAACACAATCATTTATCACGAATGCAAAAGGCTAGGGCACTTCAAAAATGAATGTCCAAACCTAAAAAAAAAGCTGTCAAAAAAGAAAAAAACATTCAAGGTGATATGGGACAAATCAAGTACATTCGAAGATAGAGGAGCAAACCAACAAAGACGAGGTAGCGAACTATGCTTTGATAGCTTTTGACGATAAGGGATGCAACTCAACTGAAACTTCTTTACTTTACAACAAATTACTTAATGCTTTTCATGATTTATTTGATAAATTATAATTAGTTAGTAAAAAATATAAATTATTAAAAAAGGATCATACTTCTCTTTCTAATGAATTTAAAATTTTGAAAAATGAGTATGATAAATGCTTGTTAACTCCTTGCACTAAATGTGAAGAGTTAAATTCATATAAAAAGAAAATTTTATTATTAAAATAAGTATTAGAAAATTTTAAAATTGGTAACAAATCATTAAACATGATTCTTGCTAATAAGGGTCATGTTCGTCGAAAGGAAGGAATCGGCTTTGTGAGTAACACTCAATAAAAGTCAACCACATTTGTTAAAGGACCAATATTATCTATTTCTCCTAAGGTTAAGTGTAATTTTTGTGGTAGACATAGTCATTTTGTTTATAAATATACTTTTAAAAAGTACGGCTCGCATGAATTAGTTTGGATTCCTAAAGGAACCATAAATAACTTTATGCCAATAGACAAGATAGTTAAATCTAATCTTGAGAGACCCAAAGTCAAATAGGTACCTAAAGCAAACTCACCTTTCTTGTAGAAATGACTACAATCGAAAGCTAGGAGAAAAATGATATTTTGATAATGGATTCTCAAGGCATATGATCAAAGATCCAATATACTTCACAAAGCTCACTAGCTGAAACAACAATAACATTAACATTAGAATTATTTAATTGAAGATATTTTTTTATGTTATACTATTGATTTTTGTCATGATGAAACTTTTTTTTTTTATTTTAATCAATGATGCATGGATTTAGCATAAAAGACAAGGGCATGCTTGTATGAAATTAATCGCATAAATTGAAACAACAAAAAAAAAGAATATATTTTTCTTATAAATTTCTCTATCCCTTAAGCTTATCAAATTTTTCAATAAGAGATTATTGAATCTATTTATGATATTTTTGAATCTCTTGAACTATAAAAGTGATTATGATTATTTGAATTTGAATGAGATTTTTTCAATCATGAACTTTCTCTTGAATTCTTGACTTGAGATATCTTTTATGAGAATCAAAATCTTTTTTATCTTCTATGATGTCTTCTTTTTACCATTTACTAAAGAGGAGAATTATGCAAACAAACCATGATCTTGATAATTATAGCTTTAGAATTTTATATAAATCAAGATCATTCACTATGATTCTCTCATTTATTAAAATAAATGAATCATGATTTTTCTCTTAATTCATGACTCAAATTTTCTTTTGAAGATCTTTTACTATATGATCCTCTAAGATTTTTTTTATTATTTAAGAGGTGATTTGTCAAAATAAATCATGTCTTTTGGTACTTGCGATTTGATATTAATATCTTTCATGTCATGATTTATTTATCCAATATAACTCCCTTGTATTCATGAATTATATACCTCATTACCAAATTGATATCTTTTTTTTTGTCATGATTTGAAAATTGATGTAAAGGGAAAAGAATTACACAATTATATTATTCCCTTCTTTTTGATAATGACAAAAGGGGAGACAAAACTGCTAGCTTGCACATTTCAAAGAAAGGCAAAGATTGCTAGCTTGCATATCTCAAAAGAGAAGCAAAGATTACTAGCTTGCACATTTCAAAGAGAAAAAAAACTTGCCAGCTTGCATATCTCAAAAGAGAAGCAAAGTTTGCTAGCTTGCACATTATAAGAAAAAGCAAAAGTGTTAGCTTTCACATCTTAAGAAATGCAAAATTGATGACTTTCATATCTCAAAAACTTACTAGCTTGTATGTTCAAAAGTGAAGTAAAACTTGCCAACTTATTAGTTTATATATTTCAAAATTTTGAAGTTGCACTTTTCTTCTTTTTGTTGATGACAAAGGGGGAAAAGTTATAATAATGATCATGCATACTATACTTTGATGTTTTGAAATTATGATGAGTTAAAATTATGCATGTAATACTCATGATTTTATATGCATGCAATGATGTGAAAGTCATAGTTTCAAAGGTTATTGTTCTTTTTGAATGAAAGTTTGTTTTAATTCAATTTAGCATAATGATAGGGGGTGTTTAGTTTAAACTCTGTCATCAATTAGTTGTCATCATCAAAAATGGGGAGATTGTTGAATCTCATATTTTGATGAAGAAATCAATTGATGAAGTTATGATTTAATATGCATTTGAGTAGCACAGGACTAACTTCGATCATGAAAAGACAACAGGCCGAAGTGGAACATGTTAGAAGATTGGACGAAAGAAGGAAGAATCAGACGTTGGGCCGAAGTGAAACATGTAAGAAGATTAGACTGTTGGGAAATCTTGGGGGCGACATCACATGCGCAGCGGAAGAACAGAAAACAAAATCCCCAATTCCCAAAGATATGTTCGTCGTCGTACGAAGATTAGTGTACAAAATCCACGAAACCGAAAACTGTGTATATTACCTAGGGAGATCGGATATCCCTGAATTCTTGCAGATCTCTAGGAGAGGGTGAAGGAGGTCAAGCGCCCTCCTCTCTTGCGGTGATCCATACAGCAGGGCTACGACGATGCTCCTCAAAACTCCATGCTTGCTTTGAGGTGGAGAGGGGGAGGAGAATATAAGAGGCAAGCAAAAGGCTCTAGCCTATGAACCATTGAATCCCTTATATTTATAGAGGTCCCCTGTCAACTTAACCCCAATGAATCCTCCCCTATTAGGTATTGGATCTCCATCCAACTACCCAAGCCTCTTAGATTAGTGGATCTCTATCTAATAATCTCTTATGGGCTCTTATTGGATCTCATCCATAGGATCCAATAATTCAGGGGCTTATTGGATATCCAATAAGATAGGGGCTCCGACGGATATCTCATATCTGAACCTCTACTCATTGCAATGCCTATCATATGTGTATGACCCTCTAGGCCCAATATCGAGTAGGTCGTGAGTCATACCTATCAGAACTCATTTTGGCTCAGTGAATTATTATCTCCATAATAATTCACTCGACTCATCGACTATGGACGTACTAGGCCACTACGCCACAATCTCAAGACGATACAGGGAAATCCAATTCATTGGACCTATCTATCATTAGTTACCATGTACCTATAGTCCCTTATCTGTATAATATCCTATAGACCATATACCGAGCATGGTGCTATCAAACATATACGGTTTTTACTCGAGTCTCGCTCTAATCGGATTCTCCCGGAGAACTCTTTCTCTCTCAATCCGAACGACCCTAGCGAGGGATTTGTCTGAGCAAGAACATATGGGATAATCCTTTCATGACACTGAGAGTGGATGATCCTCTATCAACACTCAATAGCCCTCATAAGGTTGACTGTCACTCCCAATGATCGGTTGTAATAGATCTGGGACATCCAAACCTATAAGTCTAGTATCAAAGAGTGGAGCACTAATACAGGACATCCTTGGTGTCTCAAGTCTAAGGACCAAATACACCACTAGGACTACAGAATCGCTGTCTGACAATAAGGCATAATCAACCATCCAGCATTCCGTAAGCGGATCAATCAATGGACTTATAACCCAATGAGCACCTGTATTGTATCCCTAGTGTCCCCACACGAGTAGTTATGAGACCAGTTGCATCCATCATATGGATGAGTATACAATACACCAGTCTGTCCGATTATCTCGATGTCCCTCTCGAGTAACTTATGACCGGGATTATTTAGGATCTATGTTTAAAGGCGAATCGGTCTCATTATCATGATCTCATCACGATCTGATTCCCATTACACGAATCCAAGGACATCACAATATATATATGCATATATGCAATAGTCAATATAAAGTGATAAAATATCAAAATATAATAAGCAAAAGGACTGCGTATCAAGTCACACGTGCCATCACTCACGTGATTGGCTTACTGGGCACCTATGACTAGCAATCTCCCACTTGACCTAAAGCCAATCACCTATGTGTCTGATCCCCATCAGACCCTTGTGACGCTCAAAGATAATCTGAGATAACGGCTTTGTCAATGGATCTACAATGTTATCTTCGAATGAAATTCTTTCCACTACTACATCTCCTCGGGTCATGATCTCTCTAATAAGCTGGAACCTCCTCAGAACACTTCTGATGAGACCCGGGTTTCCTTATTTGAGTAATCGCCCCATAGTTGTCGCAATATAAGGGAATCGGCTCCTCGCTTCCTAGCACGACTCCTACATTTGTGATGAACTTCTTTACCCATACTTCCTCTTTTGCTGCCTCTACTATAGCAATGTACTCCGCCTCAGTGGTCGAGTCAGCAGTAGTATCTTGCTTAGAACTCTTTCAACATACTACTCCATTCAAGGTATACACATACCCCGAATTCGACTTGCTGTCATCGATATCGGACTGGAAACTCGAGTCCGTGTAGCCTTCAACCTTGATGCTACTATCTCTATATACTAGTAAAATATCCTTAGTCCTTCTCAAGTACTTAAGGATGCATTTTACAGCTTTCCAATGCTCTAAGCTTGGATCCGCCTGATACCTGCTCGTGACACTTAGAGCATGCGCTATATCGGGCCTGGTACATAGCATGACATACATGATAGACCCTATTGCTGAGGCATAGGGCATCTTATCTTTGTTCGCCCTTTCTTCAGGAGTCTTTGGGGACATACTCTTGTTGAATCTCGTATTTTGATGATGAAACCACTTGATATGTGTTTATGATTTAATCTGCGTTTTGAGTGACGTAGGATTCTTCGATCAAGATGAGATAATTAAAGCAGGAAAATCATGTTAGGTCGGAGGAACATGTCAGAAGATTGGACATTGGACCGGTGGATCGGTCAACGTATCGATAGAAGACTTCGGGCCGTGGATTTGGGCATTGGGCCAAGAAGAGCGGATATTGCGCTAAGGATATCAGAGTTGTAGAGTCAACTGGTCGATTGGGCAATAGGCTGTAAGAGAGGATAATGCGTCGAAGAATCGGACGAAGCATCGAGGGACCAATGACATGCCGGACAACTTGATTAATTGCTTAGGAGTAACTGTTTAGATCGAAGTTTTGCTTTACTTATGCAGGATTAACTACGATAGCTTGAAGACATAAAGCAAGTCTACCAGAGTCAAGTTCGATGG
>LVTN01001564.1:41321-55593 GCA_001649415.1 Musa itinerans
ATGCAGCGGAATTAAATGAAACCACAATCAAATAGAACACCAAGATATACGTGGAAAACCCCTTTAATGTGAAGGGTAAAAACCATATGGCAAACTAGAGATAATCCACTATGAGAATAATGAATATACAAATCTCAATCTCTTGCCCAAAACCCTAGCAACAATCACAAGAGAATAATTGGGATACAAGGATCACGACACTGTGCACAATATCTAAATCCTCCCTAATTCTTCCCAGGTAATCACAGTAAGAATCTACTATAGATTTAATCTAACCTGAGATGAGAACATTACTAGATGATTGAGAACAGTCTCTCTGCGTTGTCTTTGTCTTCTTCCCTTTCTTTCTCTTATTTTCCTGCCTTATTCTCCTCCTTTTCTTTGGAATCACGTGGCTGCAGCCTTCTCCCTCGTTGCTGCCTTTTTCTACCAATTTTCTACCTTCCAAACGTAGCCACCCACACCCCCTAACTTTAATCTAGGCTTAGGTTAAAGGGGTGTGGGCTGTGGGCTAATAAAGCCCACCATGGGCTGATTATGGGCTGTCAGCCCCACAGCCCAAATGGCTAAGGTGGCTCTAAGGTAGTCTTCATGTAGCTTCGAGATATTTGAGGTGGAGTTTAACTTCTCGAGAAGGTCTGTAAGAAAAAATCAATGTCAAAAAGAGTTTGTCGACTCAATCCTTCCAACACTTAAGTCAGTACTAAGGTTTATATGAAATATGAAAAGTCATTTAGAAAGGATCCGACCCATGGCACCAGCGCCAAGAGCTGACTTTTATACCCTTAATGAAATATTTCTTTAAGGCATGTGCTTTTTTTTGACATAAACATAAGTGCAAATGAGCATGGGAACATGAATACAATTAACCGGTTAAATTGTATTCATATACGAGGTAAAAGTGGAGGGAATGGTGTAGTTTGGAAATTGGAATAAGGGATTTTTTTTATAATCAAATTCAGGAATTATTTTCGTTTGCTGAAATTAGAATTCTCATATTGTGCATGATTGTATGAGTTCCTGAATGACCATAAAATGATACAAAAAAGCTGCAGGGGGAAAGCAAAGAGTGAAGGTGGCGAGGGTGAAGATGACTACAGTGGGACGGAGGTGATAGTTGATAATGCCCACCGTATTGGTGATGAGAAACTTTTAGTATATTAGAGAAGAAAAGAATACCAAATGAAAAAAATAAAAATTATGGATATATTTTAAAAAATTTTAAAAAGAGGTTTTTTAAATAAAAATAACCTAATTTTCTTTGTTCGAAACTTGAAATTTCATCATCTGAGACCAAGTGAGGTCACAAGAGAGCCTCAATTGTTGATTGCAAGCAAGATTATTCCTTATATGTAGTCTAAACAGCATTGAGCATGTCAAAGTGGAAATGTCAATTTCAGCCAAAGCTACTCTAAGTTGGCTTTTTATTAACTTTACCTCATTTTTTAGTGACAATCCGTTTTCAATTGGAAATTACACAATTTTATTGCAGCAACCTGAAATTCATAACTAGGTCAAGTTGATTCATTTGTTAATTAACTATGTTCTCTAACAAGACAAATAGACGCAGTACGAACTGCTCCATCGGTATTGGTAGTATTATCATTTGGGATTAAACTGAACTATTATCATGTCGTCTAGAGAGTTACATTTTTTTCTATTTGAATATCTAATGCTAGGTTATAATAAGATTTGGTTATATGGATTTTTTTTATTGCTATTGAGATTTATAAAGAATTATATCAATAGGTCTCTTTCGGACAATCTCCTATTCATTATGTTATCAGTGATGTAAAGTAATTATCTATCTTCTTCGTCCAAGCTTGAGATTAGTATTGATAGTATTTTCATTGAGTTTGAACTGTTGGTATGAAATATTTAATCTCATGAATGATAATATCATTAAACTCTAATGATCCAAAATTTTTAATTCTAAATTAACAGTGCCAAATTAACGATTAACGATAGTTCTGTAGTCATCTGCCGGTCATCGTTGCAATCGTCAGTCCATTGAGAGCAATCTTTCACCGTGACGAGCAAAAGAAAGAAATAGCTATCGTAAACCACCCACTTGCTTACCTGCTCGTGTTTGGAAACCCAACTGCATGGACCCTACAAGGGTCTATGGCAATAAATGTATCAGTAACGAGTAGCCCTACACGAGAGGCGTCAATTTAGTTTCAAGGGTCGTTGACAACGATAGAACCAGGTGGCCTACGACTTGGTGGCCGACGACCAAATCATACGCTCCACGTGAGCTCCCTTCCTTCCACGCCGAGCCATGCACATTGCACGCGGCCGCGCGTCCTGAGGCGAACCCGCTTCGCTCTCTTCTCTCTCTCTCTCTCTCTCTCTCTCATCTGGAACAGAGCACAACCCTTACTACTTCGGCCGGCGGAGCTACCAGCAGTGGAGCAGAACGGAGCACGGCCGTTTGGAGGTGCTGGAGAGGTTTGCGCGGAGATCCGACCACTTGCTGGGCGTCGACAACTACCGCCTGGCGGTGTTGGAGGCGGAGCCGCAGACTTTTATCATGCCCTGCCATTGGGACGCCGAACAGGTGGTCTACGTAATGCAAGGTATACCAGTCGATGCATGCAAGCTTTGATCTAAGCCAAATGGTCTCTACGTACGTAATGTCATGGCCATCACGTACAGGGCGTGGGACGATAACAATGCTGCACGAGGAGAGGCGAGAGTCACACGATATCAAGAGAGGAGACATCATGAGGGTTCCGGCGGGGGTGATCGTGTATGCCATCAACAAAGCCAGTAATGAGAGGCTCCGAGTCGCCATGCTCCTCCACCCCATCTCGACTCCCGGGCAGATTGAGGTAGATTGGATTCAGTGTACTCCTTTGGATTAGGTCCTCGGTGCAATGTGAAGGACTCATGGTTTCTTTGACGTAGGAGTACCATGGTGCAGCCGGGAGGAATCCACAGACCTTCTACACCAGTTTTAGCAACGAAGTACTGGAAGCTGCCTTCAATGTCGGTTCCGATCTGCTTCCATCCCCATTTTCTCATCGACTCTTCCCTCTTTAGGACTTTAACCGTACTGTGTTTGATCTGTAGACTCCGAGGGATAAACTAGAGAGGGTGTTTAGGAGCCAGAGGAAGGGGGGAATCATAAAGATAACCGAGGATCAGATCAGAGCATTGAGTGAATCCAATACTGAGAGTGGACTCTCAAATGAGCCATACAATCTGCTGGAGAACAGCCCTTCTCATTCGAATGAGCATGGTCAACTACACGAGGCCACAGGTAACGAGTGCGAGATGCTCCAGGATCTTAATGTGGACGTATCCATTGCTAACATCAGCGAGGTGATCTCACTCCTCTCTTTTTTTGCACTGTTATATGCACACTGTAAGAGTAGTTCCCATCATTCATCCTCTGCGGTTGTTATGTGTAGAGATCAATGATGGCTCCAAACTACGACACCCGGTCGACCAAGTTGGCCATGGTGGTAGAAGGAAGAGGTTACATCGAGATGGTTTGTCCCCACCGCTCCGCCGAGCGACGCAGAACCCAGGAGGAGATGGGATCCCAAGGAGAGCAGCGCGTCCGCTATCGGACCGTGAGATCGCGAGTCTCCCGTGGGTCGGTGTTCGTGATCCCCGCAGGGCACCCGGCGGCAGTCGTGGCCGCTGCGAACGAAAACCTTCAGGTCCTCTGCTTCGGGATACGCTCGGAGAACAACCGGAGGTACTACCTCGCGGGGAGGAACAACGTGCTGAACAGACTCGACAGGGCGGCGAAGGCGATGGCTTTCGGCGTCCCGGCGGAGGAAGTGGAAGAGGTGTTCAATGCGCAGCCGGAGAGCGTGTTCGTGCCCGGTCCGGAGCGCCGGCGGGAAGAAGAAGAGAAGCGGCGGCAGCTTGTCTTCAAATATGCCGGGTTTTGAGCGAGTTGTTGAGCTTGTCGGTAGGGAATCCTGTTTAGGTGAACGAGGATGAGTGCGAGAAGGATAAATTGGAGCACCGACAGGTGCTTCTGCAGTTCGAATAAAGAAGGCACTTACTTTTTGTGCTGCAACATGTGTTTCAACATGTTGTTTAGGTCATCAAATCTGCTTCTACAGTTTCCGCTGCTCTTCCCACTTCAGCTACATGTGTTTTTTAAGGGTTGCGAACTGATCGTGTGTTCACGTTTGACGTCCCTTGGAATGCCAAAGTTTGAAGATTTGATCATCAGCGGCCAGTGGCATCTTCCAAGAAGAGTATGAATGTTGCTAGAATCTGATAAATTCTTGTCGAAGTCACACTAAACAGCAGTATAATAAACACAAACGATATAAATTTCAAACTATATTAAGTATAACGTATCAAAAATAATATAAGAGAAAGTTTTAAAATAATTATATATGTGCCATTTTGCCTTTAGTCTCGCTAGACCTGTCACTACCTCCACTTGTATGGCCCTTATGTTGCTCTTGTCATGCTCACTTACAACATTTTGCCACCCTGCATTGTCTTGCATCACCCTTGCTTTGTGAGGAAGGACAGGGCATGAGGGCTACAGAAAGTTTTATTGAAAAATTTATCATAAAACGTCTTTTTTTTATAACTAACCATTTTGCCTTTAGTTTCTCTAGACCTGTCGCTATCTCCACTTGCATGGCCCTTGTGTTGGCCTCATCATGCTCACCTACAACCATTTGCCACCCTGCATCACCTTGCATCACTCTTGCCTTACGAGGAAGGAGGGGGCATGAGGGCTACCACCTCACACAACTCTCACATGAGGAAGGAGGAGGTGTGAGGGTTGTTGTCCCCACAAAACTCATTAGCCTACCCCTATGTACTTTGTCTACAGCCCTCGAATGAGGAAAGAGTGGGTGCAAGGGTCATCACCATGTCTGCAAACTCCAGTGATCCTCTTCGGACCCATCACCATAGCTCTTATGTGAGGATGGGGAGGAGGTGCGAGGGTTGCCATCATCTTCGTGCACCCCACCAACCCTCCCCTATGCGTCTCAACCGTAGGCCTCGTGTTAGTAAGGAGGTGACGCGAGGGTCGCTACTTCCTGCTAATCATTGTTAAACTCATCATTACCTTCATGCCCCCTCCTTGTGTAAGGGCCAAGGTGCACGAGGGCTACAACACGACAGATTTGAGAGGAAGAAGCGATAATGCAGGGCAAAGCCAATGGTTTGTCCAATGAAGATAGGGATAAGATGATCTTTTCATATAAGAAGGGGTACTTTGAAGAAAATTTTCAAGATTAAGAGTTTTTTTAATAAAATTCGCTCTAGTGTAATAAAAAATTATAAATAAGTATAAGTTTAGAAAATATATAAATTAAACGATATGAAATACTAAAAAAATATAAGTTGTAAGAAACATAATATAAAGAATATTACAAGCATACACAAATTTAAATAACATAAGTACCAAATGATATAAAAGATAGTGTTGAGGGAAAGTGCCATCGATGAATAAGTCAACTCAGCTTGGTCTTGACTCGAAGGTATAAGGATGTCCGTGGATCTCTCTAGATGGCCCGAAATGACTAAGGTGGCTTCAAGGTGGTCTTTGTATAGCTCTAAGGTATCCAAGGTGGCTCCAAGATGGTCTTTGTGTAGCTTTGAGGTGTTTGTGGTAGGGTTTGACTTCTCAAGGGGGTCCCTACGTAAAGACTAATATCATAAGAAGTTTTCTGACCCGATCCCTTCGATATTCAAGTCAATCCTAAGGTTTATATAAGATGTGAAAGGTCCTTTAGAAAGGGTCTAACCCTAGGGGCCAACACCGAGCATCGATTTTTATACCTAATTAGCCGAGGGGGCCTTTTGTAATGGCCTCAACATCCCCCCTTGACGTTTTGTCTATGGGGGCGACAAAGGGGAGACAAACTCAAACAACCTGCTGTAGACTCATGTCCATGGAGGCCGACAAGCTATAACTATCCCCACATCAGCGATAGGGAAAGGATAATCGAGCCCCTTTCTTCCACATCAGCACCCTTGGGGCGATTATTTGGCAAGTGGGGATTGGCTGTTAAAATATTCCCTATCATCCACCCCTTCGTGCCCCCCCCCCCCAAAAAAAAAACGTACTTTGGGGCTCTGATTTGGGGGGTCTTGAGGATGGCAACTAACTCGTTTTCCTTTTCTCGATGTGAGTCAAGCCTTCTTAATCCTCCTGTCTTAGGCACATTTAGTCTAGGGTCTCCACTATTGTGAGCCTAGAGATATGGATTGAGCTTTCCCGACTCACATGCCTCAAGCACATTTAACCCGAGGGCTTTGCTATGACAAATCTGATAGCGTGGGTTGGGCTTTCTGAACTTACACATCTTGGGCACACTTGGCCCAAAGTCTCCATCGTGGTAGATATTGCTGGCATGGGTCAGGTTTTCTCGACTCACATGTCCCGGTTACATTCGACCCAAAGTATCCCCCATGGTGGATATTAGTGGCATAGGTCGGGTTTTCCTAACTCACACATCTCAAGCACATTCTATTGGGAAATCTGGGGTGACAACATATGCGCAGTAGAAGAACAGAAAATAAAAATTTTAGAATTTTTCATAGAAAGAATGTTTCATCGTTGTGCGAAGATTAGTGTGTAAAACCTGCGAAACTGAAAAAATCGCACATTTTAAGGGATGTTTGTTACTCAGAGAGATTATATATCATTGAAATCCTATAGATCTATAGGAGAGGATGAAGGAGGTCAACTGTCCTCCTCTCTAGTGATGATTCACATGGTAGGAGCTGCGAAGATGCTCTTCAATCGCAGCACAGATCTCCTCTTCATGCACACCACGTAATCAAGAAGGGGTTGGCCCTTCTTACTGTCCACACACCCTAAGTAAGGGCTACTAGCTAAGGAGGAGAAGGGGAGAGGAGTATAGGAGGTGGCAGCCAAAAAAGGGTCTAGCCTATAGCCCTTTGTTTCCCTCCAATTTATAGAGACCCCTTGTCAACTTAAGCTTAATAGATCCTGCCCTATTGGGTACTAGACCTCTATCTAACTACCCAAGCCTTTTAGATTAGTGAGTCTCTACCCAATAATCTCTCATTAGCTCTTATAAGATCTCATCCACATGATCCATTAATTCAAGGACTTATTGGATATTTAATAAAATATGGACTATAACAAATATCTCATATTCGAACATATACTCGTCGCAACACCTACCATATACATGTGACCCTCTAGGTCCAATATCAAGTTGGTCATGAGTCATACTTGTCAGAACTCCTTCTAGCTTAGTGAATTATTATCTCTATAATAATTCACTTGAATCAATGACTATAGACGTACTAAGCCACTACGCAATAGTCCCTAGATGATACAAGGGAATCAAATCAATTGGACTTGTCTATCCTCAGTTATTGTATACCCATATTCCCTCATCTATCCAATATCCCAGAGATTGTATTCCAAGCATGGTGCTATCAAGCTCATACGATTTTTACTTGAGCCTCGCTCTAATTGGATTTTCTCGGAGAACTCTTTCTCTCTTAATTTGAATGACCCTGGCTAGGGATTTGTTTGAGCAAAAATTCATAAGATATTTCTCTTATGACACTAAGAGTGGATGATCCTCTATCGACATTCAATAGCCCTCGTAAGGTTAGCTGCCACTCCCGATGATCGACTGTGCTAGATTTAGAACTTCCATATATATAAATTCAGTATCTAAGAGTGGAGTACTTATACAAGACATCTTGGTGTCTCAAGTCTAAAGACTAGATACACCACTAGGATAACGAAATCACTATCTGACAATGAGGTATCATTAACCATCTAGCATTCTGTGAGCGGATCAATTAGTGAACTCATTCTCCAATAAGCACTTGTACTATATCTCTAGTGTCCCCACATGAGAAACTATGAAATCAGTCGCCTCCATCATATAGATAAGTATACAACACACTAGTCTATCTAGTTAACTCAATATCCCTCTCGAGTAACCTATGAGCGGAATTATTTAGGGTATGTGTTTAAAGGTGAATCGGTCTCATTATCATGATCTCATCATCATTCAACTCTCATTGCACAGATCTATGGACATCACAATACATGCAACAAATAATATAAAGTCAGAAAGATATCAAATAATTAATAAGTAAAAAGAATGTGTATCATGTCACATGTGCCATCACTCACATGATTGGCTTACAAGGCACATATGAGTAGTAATCTCCCATTTGACCTAAAGCTAATCACCTACGTGTCTGATCCCCATCAAATCCCTGTGATGCTCACAGACAATCTGGGACGACTTTGTTGGTAGATCTGCGATATTATCTTCGGATGGAACTTTTTCCACTACTACAAATCCTCGGGCCACGATCTCTCTGATTAGGTAAAACCTCCTCAAAAATATGCTTAGACTTCTGATGAGACCTAGGTTCCATCGTTTGAGCAATGATCCCATTATTGTCGCAATATAAGAGAATCAACTCCTCGCTGTTTGGCAAGACTCTCAGATCTATGATGAACTTCTTCATCCAGACTCTCTCCTTTGCTGCCTCTACCATAGTAATGTACTCCACCTATGTAGTCGAGTCAGTAGTAGTATCTTGCTTGGAACTCTTGTAGCATACTGCTCCTCCATTTAGGGTGAATACACATCCTGAATTAGACTTATTATTATTGACATCGGATTAGAAACTCAAGTCCATGTAGCCCTCACCTGAGGCTATTTCATCCATATATCAGTAAAAGATCTTTAATCTTCAAGTACTTAAAGATATATTTTACTACCTTCCAGTGTTTCAAACTTGGATCCGCTTGATATATTCTTGTAACACTTAGAGCATGCCTTATATCATGCCTGGTACACAGCATTGCATATATGATAGATCTTATTGCTAAGGCATAGAGTATTCTATTTATGTCTACCCTTTTTTAGGAGTCTTTGGTTACATACTCCTAGAAAGTGATATCCCATGTCTCATCGGTAGGAGATATCTCTTGGAATTTTCCATGCCAAACCTTTTGACAATGGTGTCTATGTACTTGTATTGGGACAAGCCAAGTATCCTCTTGAATTTGTCTCTAGATATCTGAATCCCCAAGATATAGGATGCTTCCCCTAAGTCCTTCATGGAGAAATGTCTAGATAGCCAAGTTTGTACTGTGGAGAGCATTCTTGCATCATTCCTAATGATCAGGATGTCTTTTACATATAGCACCAAAAAGGTGATAGCGCTCCCACTTACCTTCATATACACACAAGACACATCTTTATTCTTAACGAAGTCATAAGATTTTATTACCTCATCAAATCTTATGTTCTAACTTCGGGAAGCTTTCTTTAGTCCATAGATGGACTTAAGCAACCTGTGTCTACCTCTGCTTGCATGGCCCTTGTGTTGCCCCCGTCATGCTCACCTACAACCTTGTGTCACCCTGCATCGCCCCGCATTGCCCTTGCTTTGTGAGGAAGGAGGGGGCATGAGGGCTACCGCCTCACGCAATTCTCGTATGAAGGAGGGGGTGTGAGGGTTGTTATTACCTCCACAAACCTCATTAGCCTACCCCTACGCGCTTCGTCTACAGCCCTCGCTTGAGAAAAGAGCAGGTGCAAGGGTTATCACCACCTTTGCAAACTCTAGCGATCCTCGTCGAGCCCATCACTTGTTGCTCTTGTGTCAGGAAAGAGGAGGTGCGAGGGTCGCCATTATCTTTGCGAACCCCACTAGCCCCTCTCCTATGCGTCTCGCCCAAAGCCCTTATGCTAGGAAGGAGGTGATGTGAGGGCTACTACTTCCCATTAAACATTATTAAACTCATTGTCACTTTTACGTCCCCTCCTTTCTTGTGTAAGGGCCACAGTGAACAAGGGCTAAGACATGATGGATCCAAGAGGAAGAAGCGATGATGCAAGGCGAAGCCAATGGTTTGTCCAATGAAGATAGGGATAAGATAATCTTTTCATATAAGAAGGGGTGCTATATAGAAAATTTTCAAGACTAAGAGAAATTTTTTTTAAATTTGCTCTAGTGTAATAAAAAAATTATAAACAAGTATAAGTTTAGAAAATATATAAATTAAACTATAAAATACTAAAAAGAATATAAGCTATAAGCAAGATAATATAAAGAATATTACAAGCATACATAAATTTAAATAACATAAGTACTAAATAATAGAAAAGATAGTGTTGAGAGAAAGTGTTATTGATGAATGCGTCAACACAACTTGGTCTTAACTTGAAGGCATAAGAACGTATGTGGATCTCTCTAGACGGCCCCAAAATGGCTGAGGTGGCTCTAAGGTCATCTTCATGTAGCTTTGAGGTGTTTGAAGTGGGGTTTTACTTCTTGGGGGGACCCTGCATAAAGACCAATGTCGTGAGAAGTTTCCTGACCTGATATCTCCAACACTCAAGTTAGTCTTGAGGTTTATTTAAGATGTGAAAGGTCATTTAGAAAAGGGCTGACCCCTAGGGCCAACGCCGGGAGTCGGGCTAATGGGGCCTTATGTAATGGCCTCAACATCCCCCCTTGGCGTTATGTCTATGAAGGCAACAAAGGGGAGACAAGCCTAAATAGCCTCTTGTGGACTCTTGTCCGTGAAGGCCGACAAGCTATAACCACCCTCACGTCAATGATAGGGGAAGGATGATCGACCCTTTCTTCCACATTGGCACCCTTGGGGTGATTAGTTGGAAAGTGGAGTTTGTTATCAAAATATTATCTATCAACCGTTCCCCCCCCCCCCCCCGAAGGGGAGAGGTCTAAAGTGTGGCACTAAACTCATTTTCCTTTCGTCGATGCGAGTTAAGCTGAGCCTTCTCTATCTTCGTGTCTTAGGCACATTTGGTCCAGAGTCTCCACCATTGCGAGCTTAGTGATGTGGATCGAGCTTTTCCGACTCACATGCCTCGGGCACATTTGTCCCGAGGTCTTTACTATGGCAAATTTGATAGCGTGGGTCAAGTTTTCCCAACTCACACATCTAGGGCATGCTTGGCCTAAAGTCTCTGCCATGATGAACATTGGTGGCATGGGTCGAGTTTTCTCGACTCATAGGTCTCAGGCATGTTCAGCCCAAAGTATCCCCCATGGTCGATATTAGTGGCGTTGGTTAGGTTTTCTCGACTCATATGTCTCGAGCACATTTAGCCTGCTAGTTATAGGCGCCCCACAAGTCAATAATGTGAGTAATGACATGTGTGATATGTTGCACAATCTTTTTTTAGTTAATATTAATAATGGTATTTTCTTACTTTATATTACATGATAAATAAATATTATAATATCATTGGATCTATACAATGGGAATTGGATCATCATGAGATCATAATAATAAGACCAATTTGCTTTTAGACATAGATCCTAAATATTCCTGATCATAGGTTACTCAAGAAGGACATCGAGGTAATTGGACAAACCAGTGTACTATATATCCATCCATATAATGAAGGCAGCTGGTCTTATAGCTACTTGTGTTGGGACACTAAGGATATAGTGCAGATGCTCATTGGAGAATGAGTTCACTAAATGATCCACTTACATAATGTTAGATGGTTAATGATATCTTATTATCAGATAACGATTCCATAGTCTCAATTGTTTGCTCCTCGACTTAATACACCAAGAATACCTTGTTTAAGTGCTTCATTCTTTGATACCAGACTTATAGGTCTGAAAGTTTCAGATCTAGTACAAATAATCATTAGGAATAACATTTAATCCTATAAGGTAATTGGGTGTCAATAGAGGCTCATCTACTCTTGGTATCATAAGAGGAATATTGGTGTCAATAGAGGCTCATCTACTCTTGGTATCATAAGAGGAATATTCTGTGTATACTCACTTAAGCAATACTCACTTAAGCAAATCCCTGGCCAGGGTTAATCGGATTAAGAGAATCTGATAAGAATGAGACTCGAATTGAGAGAGGAGTTCTCTAGGAGAATTCGATACGAATAAAACTCGAATGAATTCCATATGGGCTTGATAGCACTATGCCTGGATTCCGTATGGGCTTGATAGCACCATGCTTGGTATACAGTCTCTAGGATATTGAATAGATGGGGGACTATAGATTCATGGTAAATGAGGGCAGATAGGTCTGATGGATTGGATCTCCTTATACCATTTGAGGACTATAGCGTAGTGGCCTAGTACATCTATAGTCAATGAGTTGAGTAAATTATTATGGAGATAATTATTCACTAAATCAGAAGGAGTTCTAATAGGTGCAACTCACGACTAGCTCGATAGTGAGCTTAAAGGGCCACACACGTATGATGGACAATGCGACGATAAAGGATTGGATTTAGGATATCCAATATGCCCTTATTTTGATGGATCTATTGGGTAAGACCCAATAGAGCTTAGAGTAGTTATTGGATGGGGATCCAATATCTATTAAGCTAGTGGTTATTTGATGATGATCCAATACTCATTAAGACAGATCCATTAGGGTTAGCAACAGGAGCTCTTTATAAATAGGAGTTGGGGCTTCATGAGTCATAGGCTAACCTTATAGTTGCCAGCGTCCTATCTCCTCCTCTCCATCTTTCTCTCAACCATTAGCTCCTCCCTAGTGTGAAAGGACAGCAAGAGGGCCGACTCCTCTCTTAATTGTTGATATATGGTGGTACACGATCACGAGGAGAGAACCTACTACGCAAGGAGGTGCATCATCACTGTATCCACTAAGTGGATTACCGCTAAAGAGGAATCTGCAAGAGTTCCTTCTTCCCATGGACCAAGATCTATAATTTAGGGGATATATGATCTCCCCTAGGTGAGAACATTTCAATCTCATGATACAGTTTTGTCGTTTCGAGTTTTACGCTCCCTGTTGTCGCACGACGATCTGATAAGATCTTCTTTTCTTTGGAAATGATTTTTGTTTTTATTTTTTGCTATGCATGTGATGCTCTATGAGGTTTCTCAACAATGGTATCAAAGCCAGGTTCCCCATGCGATGACCGATTATTAACTGCATATTGTGTTGAATCGGTTTCTACGTAAACTAGTTGCATTTTTTGTTGATTTCAAATTAGGATAGCATATGTTTCACATTAGAATTGTTTAGATGACAAAAGACCTTCTCATCAAAGAGTTGATGGCAAAATTAGAGAAGGGCAGCAAGGGTTACTGCTTACGATTTGCCCGAAACAAGGGTCGGCTAGTAGGTTGGCCAAGGGCTGCTTGATGGAATATAAAGAGAAATAACTTTTGTATATGAACAAATACTAGCAGGCCATAACATGCAACGGAATTAAATGAAACTACAATCAAATAGAACACCAAGATATACGTGGAAAACCCCTTCAATGTGAAGGGTAAAAACCACAGGGCAAACTAGAGATAATCCACTATGAGAATAATGAATATACAAATCTCAATCTCTTGCCTAAACCCTAGCAATAATCACAAGAGAATAACTGGGATACAAGGATCACGACATTGTGCACAATATCTAAATCTTCCTTAATTCTCCCCAAGTAATCACAATAAGAATCCACTGTAGATCTGATCTAACCTGAGATGAAAGCACTACTAGATGATTAAGAATAGTCTCTCTGCATTGTCTTTATTTTCTTCCCTTTCTTTCTCTTATTTTTCTGCTTTGTTCTCCTCCTTTTCTTTGGAATCACGTGGTTGCAGCCTTCTCCCTCGTTGCTGCCTTTTTTTGCCAATTTTTTTGCCTTTAAAACATAGCCACCCACACCCCCTAACTTTAATCTAGGGTTAGGTCAAAGGGGTGTGGGCTGTGGGCTAATAAAGCCCACCATGGGTTGATTATGGGCTGTCAGCCCAATAACCTCCCCCTTCAGCCCATAAGGGAGGCTGTTCCAAGACTCCTCAATGTAAAGCCATGCCGACTAGCTGTTGGCATATCTCCTGTCTTTCTTTTGGTAAAGTCTTTGTCAACATGTCTGCTCTATTGTCATCTGTGTGAATTTTCTGAAGCTGCAACTGCTTCTCTTCAAATATATTTCGAATCCAGTGGTATCTGACATCTGTATGCTTTAGCTTGGAATGAAACATTGGATTCTTACACAAATGGATGGCACTCTGACTGTCACAATGCACCACATAATTTTCCTGTTTCAGCCTCAATTCTTGTAAGAATTCTTTCATCCGTAATATTTTTTTGCATACCTCTGTAGTAGCAATATATTCAGCCTCTGTGGTGGAGAGAGCAATACACATTTGTACTCTGGATTGCCATGACACATCTCCCTTGCAAAAGTAAGTACATAACCTAATATGGACTTCCTCGTATCTATATCTCTTGCCATATCTGCATCCATGTAACTTGTCAACACAGGTGGTCCACCTC
>LVTN01001565.1:23550-37230 GCA_001649415.1 Musa itinerans
ACATACATACATATATATATATATATGTATATATATATGTATATATATGTATGTATATATATGTATATATATATATATGTATATATATATAAACACATATACATATACATATATAAATACACATATACATATATATATATATATACATATAAATATATAATTAATACATATATATAAATATACATATATATATATAAATATACATATATATTCAAATATTCATATATATAGATATACATATATATATACATAAATATATATATACAAATATATAGACATATATATGTATATATATATATAGATATGCATATACATATATATAATATATATATGTACATATATATATATACAAATATATATATAATATAAATATATATACATATATATATACAAATATACAAATATGTATATATATTCTAGAGCATAATAGATAGGAATACATGGTTACTCCTATCTGTCTTTATTTCTGAATTTATAAAATCAGAATATGCACTTAACTCACAGAATATGTATATATGTATATATGTACATATATACATATTATAAAATCAGAATATGTATATATGTTTAATGAACAGGCAAAAAACCGGAATGTATAAAATCATACCTGATGAATTGGTGGATATATTGCATTTAAGCACACAGGACATTCCAAAAGTTCACGCACACTGTTGGCATCTGAAAGATTTGTCTTCGGTGAGTGTTGAACATGGTCATTAACACGCTCACTTACTTCCACCATTTCCTCGTTTTTAGGGGGATCAATAACCTCAGGGCTGACTCTCATATCATCATAGTAAGCAGCGTCAGGTGCCATAAGGAGATACTATTATGCACTGAATACAAAATTAACCAAGTCAATCAGTTGAGTTTGTTAATAATTAAATGAGTTAATCCTATCTATGTATTCCTATCTATGTATTCTAGAGCATAATAGATAGGAATACAAATGAGTTAAGCCTGCTCGCAGCTCTTGAGCGAATTCTCGCTCCTGAAAACATGGTGGGAGAGGAAGAGACCATTGCCGAATTTTTAGGCAATTTGTCTCTTGATTCCTCATCTGATGAGGAATTCTATGACACATATGCTACTCCACAAGAAGAAGAAGACTATAATGGGGACAATGATTCTGAAGCTAGCACCCCAAGGAGTAGGTACAATATCCTCACCTTTGAGGATGAATATCCAAAGTTGCAACAGCTGGAGAGTTTAGTGCTTTCAACAAACGAATCAGCAATAAGCAACTACAGACCAGGAGACACGGATATGGAAGGAGTCGCCCCTGGTTATGCACCAGCAATGGGAACAGCAGGCTACACAGGAGCCAGCTCATCGGATTTCCCTTACCCAAGAAGACCGAAGAGATGGGATAATAACTCTGAATGGTTCAATCTTCCATCGGCAAACGCAAGGCAAGCTTCCATTTTCGTTATGCCACAAGATTTTGATACTAAGGTCTTTGAGAGATGGGAAAGCTCTGTCATTCTGCACACGACGGACAAGACGTTCGACGACCCCCAAGACAAACTTACGTATATTGAAAATCTACTGGGAGAATCCGAAAAGAAAATGTTCATCACATGGAGGATGAAGTACGCCGAAGAATATGAGGTGATGAAGACTCAGGCGCTAGGGTCCAATGGAACGCAGAACATTCTGAATCAGATCAGAATGGTATTTTATTTGGAAAATCCTCAAGTGGGAACCACTGATAGCCAAGATGCAGCATACAAAACACTGAAACAATTGGTATGCACAGAGATGTCTGGGCAGGCGATATACAGATATCTCAATGACTACTTCCACCTGGCAGCAAAATCTGGAAGGGCATGGGCATCAGAAGAGTTATCCAAGGAATTCTTCACCAAGCTTCCAAGAGGACTAGGGGACAGAGTCGAGAAAAAATTCAAGGAAAGATATCCCCACAACACCATCGGAGTTGCACCAAGAATTACCTTCACGAGAAACTATATGAAGGAAATCTGTCAAGAAGCCGTTTTTCAAAGCCAACTGAAGAAATTAGACTTCTGCAGAAACACACCTGTTCATGGACTTTATGGCAAGGATAAAGCCTATGGAAGGAAATACGGGGTAAGGAAAAGCACCTCGTATAAAGGAAAGCCTCACAAATCTCACGTGAGGATTGACAAAAAGAAGCATCTGACGATGAAAAGGAAAGACTGCAAGTGCTTTGCTTGCGGAGATGTTGGACATTTTGCATCAGAATGCCCAAATCCAAAGAAATTGATGCACAGGGTCCAAATCCTACAGTCTCTGGAGCTAGAAGATGGCATTGATGTCATCTCAGTAGGATTCGATGAATCAGATGTCTCAGACATCTACTCAGTGTCTGAAGGCGAGGACAACTACCAATTCAGCCATGAAGACTTCGAGGTAGTCGGTCACGACGTTTTTATGCTAACTATTGAAGAAAGAAACTGCTTTGTAGAAACAACATCCAGCTGGAGATGCGCCATGAGAGTGACGCAAGGGGAAAAACTTTGCCAGCACGAATGGAGCTTTAAGGAAGAAGGCAACGAATATTGCAGGGCATGCAAACATATGGCCCTCAAGGAAAGCAGAGCAGATTGTACAAAGTGCAAAATAGTCATCTGTTCAATGTGCAAGCCCCATTATTTCAAAGACAAAGCACCGGTTCCAATTCAAAAGAAGGAAAGGGTGGAACCAGACTGGGTAGCCATAGGCTACAGACTGCTGCAAGAAAACAGAAAGGCTGAAGCAAAAAAGGCTGAACTCATGGAAGAGCTAGAGGCAGCAAATGAGCAAATTAGATTCTACAAGGAAAGGGAACAAGAAGAAGCAGAAAGGGAAGTTCCAATCCCTGCGGAATATCTACGAAGGATGGAACTATTAGATCAAGAAAACAACCTTTGCAAAGCTTTGGAAAAGGAAGCAAAGGAAGAACTCAAATCTTCAAAATCAAAGCAGAAGAAGAGAAGGAGGCTACAAAACAAGAAATACGAACAGCCTTCCAAGAAGAGTTAAGGATCTTTAAGCAGCAGGCTTCCGAAGAAAAAGAAAAAATGAAGCTAGAAATTGAGGCTCTACAGGAAGAATTAAAGATCTCTGAGCAACAAGCCACCAAAGAAAAGGAAGAAATGAGGCTTGAAATTAAGACCTTAAAGGAAGAGGTACAGACTCTCAAGAAAGAAAATAAGGAATTGAGAGCCGCAATACAGAAACCAGCTGAGACAGTTGAGCTGGTAAACAACGTCGAAGAACACCTGGTCCTCACAGGACAGCAGAAAAACAATCTCCTCAATATCAAAATCACGGTGGAGATTAAGGAAAATAGGATCACAATGAATGCAATTCTAGACACAGGAGCGGCAATATGTGTCTGTGATGGGCAAATGATCAGTGACTATTTCAGAAGACCCTCGATGATGAACGCATTCATAAAAGGAGTGAACGGGATCACCAATGTCACCGAGATCCTAGAGGAGGGAAAAATCTGGATCGGCAATCAATGGTTCAGAATTCCCAGAACGTACGTCATGCCCCAACTATCCGAGGGACTGCATTTCATAATTGGAATGAACTTCATCAGGGCAATGGAGGGTGGAATCCGAATAGAGCAAGGAGTGGTGACTTTCTACAAAATGGTCACTCAAGCCCAAGCACCCCCAGTGGTACATGACATCTCCTACATAGAGGAATTAGAATTAGAACTGCCTTTATATTATGATATTTGCGCAGCTAATCCTACAGGAGGTGAAATCAACAATGAACTGATATCCCCGGCAGAGTTACAAAAACTGAAAAACTTGGGATTCATTGGAGAAGAGCCCTTGAAACATTGGGCAAAGAACTTGGTCAAATGCAAGATTGAGATCAAGAACCCTGATCTTATTATAGAGGATAGGCCACTGAAGCATGTTACTCCAGCTATGAAGATATCAATGAAAAAGCATGTCGACAAATTACTAGAGTTAAAGGTAATAAGACCTTCTACGAGTAAACATAGAACCATTGCTATTATTGTTCAATCAGGAACAGAGGTGGACCCCCTGACTGGAAAAGAGAAAAGGGGAAAAGAAAGACTCGTATTCAACTATAAAAGGCTCAACGACAACATGGAGAAGGATCAATACTCGCTACCTGGGATTAATACGATAATCAGCAGAATCGGTAATTCCAAAATTTACAGTAAATTTGATCTCAAGTCAGGATTTCATCAAGTGGCCATGGATCCTGAAAGCATCCCGTGGACGGCATTCTGGGCATGTATTGAGAGCCGATGTATTCCTGGTTACATATATATGTACTCCTGGTTATTATAGAGGATAGGCCACTGAAAGCATCCCGTGGACGGCATTCTGGGCAATAGATGGACTGTACGAGTGGCTAGTCATGCCGTTTGGTCTGAAGAATGCACCAGCGATCTTCCAAAGGAAGATGGACAACTGCTTTAGAGGAACAGAAGAGTATATAGCCGTCTACATAGATGATATACTGGTGTTCTCTAACAATTTATCTGATCACAGGAAACATCTGGCAAAGTTCCTGGAAATATGTAAGGCAAACGGGCTCGTCCTTAGCCCTACAAAAATGAAGATTGGTGCAAGGGAAATAGACTTTCTCGGAGCCACAATTGGAAATTCAAGGATAAAGCTCCAGCCACATATCATAAAGAAAATTATTGAGACAAAGGACGAGGAGTTGAAAGAAACCAGGGGACTAAGAAAATGGCTAGGTATTTTAAACTATGCGAGAGCCTATATTCCCAATCTGGGCAAAACATTAGGACCCCTATACTCCAAGACATCAAGTAACGGAGAAAAAAGGATGAACAGCCAAGATTGGAAGGTTGTTCAAATAATCAAAGAGCAGGTACAAAGACTGCCTGACCTCGACATACCCCCAGCAGGAGTGGTCATGGTACTCGAGATAGATGGGTGTATGGAAGGATGGGGAGGAATCTGTAAATGGAAAGCCCATCCATCAGATACAAGGCTGGCAGAAAAAGTCTGTGCATACGCCAGCGGAAGATATAATCCCATCAAAAGCACTATTGACGCTGAGGTTCACGCGGTAATCAACAGTTTGGAGAAATTTAAGATCTATTATCTCGACAAGAAGGAGTTAATTATCCGAACGGATAGCCAGGCGATTGTCGCCTTCTACAAGAAACAGGCAGATCATAAGCCATCAAGGACGAGGTGGCTGATGCTTATTGACTATATAACCGGCCTGGGCATCAACGTAAAATTTGAGCACATTGACGGCAAAGAAAACGTGCTAGCCGACACACTGTCAAGATTAGTGCAAGTCTTGACCTCAAGAGTTCACCACCCAGCAGAAGCCCAGCTGGTGGACGATGTTCTAAAGGTCATCAGCAATCCAAGGAGGGAGGCTGTAAGTAAAGCAAACCACTTTATCTTACTAACTGAAAAATGGATTGCAGGGCAAAAGGATAGCAAGAAGTAAATGTCCTGATCCACACGGAGTAATCGGTACTACACTGCGCCTGTAGAAACCGCACAACAAATCAAGAAGAACAAGCGGCGCTACTTTAAAGTCATACATCTGCGAACCCAGAGAGATGGTTCTACAAGTGTGCCAGCAACAAATGCCACACTTGGATATGGAAAGACTTACTGGACCGTTATGCCAGGGACTACGCGGCATATGCGGGAATTGGGCTCGAAGCCCTCAACATCGGCGAATGGCCCGAGGAACCTGACCCACCAGACTACATGAGCCCGCAGGAGATCGAAAATATCCTGGATCTGCAAGACGTAAGCAATGACGATTAGCCACTTCCCCGACAAGAATTAATGCGGAAGTGGTGGACCCTTGTAAAGCAAGTCTAGGTGCGATGCTGTGTCACGCACATGACTCTTTTTAGCCTTCGGCTGCATTATTGGCAGCTTTTCTTACTTTTAGTACAAGCTTAGTGCGATGCCTGGTCACGCACTCAGACTCTTATTTGTACGAATGTCGGTTGCATTATTGATGCCTGCGTGCATCCTAAGCAACCTCGGTCCTCTCTTCTCTATAAGAAGGGACCTTGTATCTCAGTTGCAAGCATGCAATCCACACGCAAGCTTACTTCTGAACTCATTTAGAAGATCAAGCAATAAAATCCCCTTTTCTTACAGAAGTGTTCTTGAAAGTCTCTTTATGTTCTAGAGAGCAAGTAGAGAGCAAGATCCGAACCCCCCCCCCTACATGATCTCTACTTGCTCTCTAGAACATAAAGAGACTTTCAAGAACACTTCTGTAAGAAAAGGGGATTTTATTGCTTGATCTTCTAAATGAGTTCAGAAGTAAGCTTGCGTGTGGATTGCATGCTTGCAACTGAGATACAAGGTCCCTTCTTATAGAGAAGAGAGGACCGAGGTTGCTTAGGATGCACGCAGGCATCAATAATGCAACCGACATTCGTACAAATAAGAGTCTGAGTGCGTGACCAGGCATCGCACTAAGCTTGTACTAAAAGTAAGAAAAGCTGCCAATAATGCAGCCGAAGGCTAAAAAGAGTCATGTGCGTGACACAGCATCGCACCTAGACTTGCTTTATAAGGGTCCACCACTTCCGCATTAATTCTTGTCGGGGAAGTGGCTAATCGTCATTGCTTACGTCTTGCAGATCCAGGATATTTTCGATCTCCTGCGGGCTCATGTAGTCTGGTGGGTCAGGTTCCTCGGGCCATTCGCCGATGTTGAGGGCTTCGAGCCCAATTCCCGCATATGCCGCGTAGTCCCTGGCATAACGGTCCAGTAAGTCTTTCCATATCCAAGTGTGGCATTTGTTGCTGGCACACTTGTAGAACCATCTCTCTGGGTTCGCAGATGTATGACTTTGAAGTAGCGCCGCTTGTTCTTCTTGATTTGTTGTGCGGTTTCTACAGGCGCAGTGTAGTACCGATTACTCCGTGTGGATCAGGACATTTACTTCTTGCTATCCTTTTGCCCTGCAATCCATTTTTCAGTTAGTAAGATAAAGTGGTTTGCTTTACTTACAGCCTCCCTCCTTGGATTGCTGATGACCTTTAGAACATCGTCCACCAGCTGGGCTTCTGCTGGGTGGTGAACTCTTGAGGTCAAGACTTGCACTAATCTTGACAGTGTGTCGGCTAGCACGTTTTCTTTGCCGTCAATGTGCTCAAATTTTACGTTGATGCCCAGGCCGGTTATATAGTCAATAAGCATCAGCCACCTCGTCCTTGATGGCTTATGATCTGCCTGTTTCTTGTAGAAGGCGACAATCGCCTGGCTATCCGTTCGGATAATTAACTCCTTCTTGTCGAGATAATAGATCTTAAATTTCTCCAAACTGTTGATTACCGCGTGAACCTCAGCGTCAATAGTGCTTTTGATGGGATTATATCTTCCGCTGGCGTATGCACAGACTTTTTCTGCCAGCCTTGTATCTGATGGATGGGCTTTCCATTTACAGATTCCTCCCCATCCTTCCATACACCCATCTATCTCGAGTACCATGACCACTCCTGCTGGGGGTATGTCGAGGTCAGGCAGTCTTTGTACCTGCTCTTTGATTATTTGAACAACCTTCCAATCTTGGCTGTTCATCCTTTTTTCTCCGTTACTTGATGTCTTGGAGTATAGGGGTCCTAATGTTTTGCCCAGATTGGGAATATAGGCTCTCGCATAGTTTAAAATACCTAGCCATTTTCTTAGTCCCCTGGTTTCTTTCAACTCCTCGTCCTTTGTCTCAATAATTTTCTTTATGATATGTGGCTGGAGCTTTATCCTTGAATTTCCAATTGTGGCTCCGAGAAAGTCTATTTCCCTTGCACCAATCTTCATTTTTGTAGGGCTAAGGACGAGCCCGTTTGCCTTACATATTTCCAGGAACTTTGCCAGATGTTTCCTGTGATCAGATAAATTGTTAGAGAACACCAGTATATCATCTATGTAGACGGCTATATACTCTTCTGTTCCTCTAAAGCAGTTGTCCATCTTCCTTTGGAAGATCGCTGGTGCATTCTTCAGACCAAACGGCATGACTAGCCACTCGTACAGTCCATCTATTGCCCAGAATGCCGTCCACGGGATGCTTTCAGGATCCATGGCCACTTGATGAAATCCTGACTTGAGATCAAATTTACTGTAAATTTTGGAATTACCGATTCTGCTGATTATCGTATTAATCCCAGGTAGCGAGTATTGATCCTTCTCCGTGTTGTCGTTGAGCCTTTTATAGTTGAATACGAGTCTTTCTTTTCCCCTTTTCTCTTTTCCAGTCAGGGGGTCCACCTCTGTTCCTGATTGAACAATAATAGCAATGGTTCTATGTTTACTCGTAGAAGGTCTTATTACCTTTAACTCTAGTAATTTGTCGACATGCTTTTTCATTGATATCTTCATAGCTGGAGTAACATGCTTCAGTGGCCTATCCTCTATAATAAGATCAGGGTTCTTGATCTCAATCTTGCATTTGACCAAGTTCTTTGCCCAATGTTTCAAGGGCTCTTCTCCAATGAATCCCAAGTTTTTCAGTTTTTGTAACTCTGCCGGGGATATCAGTTCATTGTTGATTTCACCTCCTGTAGGATTAGCTGCGCAAATATCATAATATAAAGGCAGTTCTAATTCTAATTCCTCTATGTAGGAGATGTCATGTACCACTGGGGGTGCTTGGGCTTGAGTGACCATTTTGTAGAAAGTCACCACTCCTTGCTCTATTCGGATTCCACCCTCCATTGCCCTGATGAAGTTCATTCCAATTATGAAATGCAGTCCCTCGGATAGTTGGGGCATGACGTACGTTCTGGGAATTCTGAACCATTGATTGCCGATCCAGATTTTTCCCTCCTCTAGGATCTCGGTGACATTGGTGATCCCGTTCACTCCTTTTATGAATGCGTTCATCATCGAGGGTCTTCTGAAATAGTCACTGATCATTTGCCCATCACAGACACATATTGCCGCTCCTGTGTCTAGAATTGCATTCATTGTGATCCTATTTTCCTTAATCTCCACCGTGATTTTGATATTGAGGAGATTGTTTTTCTGCTGTCCTGTGAGGACCAGGTGTTCTTCGACGTTGTTTACCAGCTCAACTGTCTCAGCTGGTTTCTGTATTGCGGCTCTCAATTCCTTATTTTCTTTCTTGAGAGTCTGTACCTCTTCCTTTAAGGTCTTAATTTCAAGCCTCATTTCTTCCTTTTCTTTGGTGGCTTGTTGCTCAAAGATCTTTAATTCTTCCTGTAGAGCCTCAATTTCTAGCTTCATTTTTTCTTTTTCTTCGGAAGCCTGCTGCTTAAAGATCCTTAACTCTTCTTGGAAGGCTGTTCGTATTTCTTGTTTTGTAGCCTCCTTCTCTTCTTCTGCTTTGATTTTGAAGATTTGAGTTCTTCCTTTGCTTCCTTTTCCAAAGCTTTGCAAAGGTTGTTTTCTTGATCTAATAGTTCCATCCTTCGTAGATATTCCGCAGGGATTGGAACTTCCCTTTCTGCTTCTTCTTGTTCCCTTTCCTTGTAGAATCTAATTTGCTCATTTGCTGCCTCTAGCTCTTCCATGAGTTCAGCCTTTTTTGCTTCAGCCTTTCTGTTTTCTTGCAGCAGTCTGTAGCCTATGGCTACCCAGTCTGGTTCCACCCTTTCCTTCTTTTGAATTGGAACCGGTGCTTTGTCTTTGAAATAATGGGGCTTGCACATTGAACAGATGACTGCATATGGCTGAATAAGTCTTTAGTTGGATGAAGTCTTGCTCATGAATATGCAATGTTGTATCAGTTGATAGACTAAAGGAGATAATTTTATGGTTTCTTGTAGATAGTATTTTAATTAGTGTTTTTATAGTATTCTTATGAATAGCTTTTCCTGAGTGCAAATAGTCAGATAATTCTTTAGCTGTAATTATTTCCATATATTTTCTATAATAGCTTTAGGGAATTTTGTTTTATGGATTAGCTAAGAGAATATTTTGCATTTAAATCTGTATTTTCTATTATAAATTTGTAACTGGATCTTTGATAATTGAATCTTCTGATTTTAGATTGTCTTATGATACTGGAGTGCTAGTTAACGTCAGAGTTTTGTTTAGATATTCTGCTGTTGCTGAACTTCGTCATCATATTATGTTGAAAGCCAACCAACACAGGTCATGTTTTGCCTAATATCTCAAAGCTTCCTACTTTGGTATAAACCCATCAATATTTTTCTCTTAGATGATGATGCTTGTGTTCCATAACTTTGAATGCCAATTTCACATTTCAAAAGCATGATCTAATTTATAAATACCTTGAAAGTCAATGGTCCTGTTTTAGTCACATATACAACTGGATGAATATATAGTATACAACTTGAAAGTGAATGGTCTCTATTGAGACATTGGTTAGTGCATGCATGAGGACCTAGGTTTGAGTCCATGTGTTAGCATCATGTACACCACTCAATATAATAATTCTTTTTTTTTTATAAATATATTACATATTTACATTGAGAAGAATACATGATATTGCATCTTTACCACAAAGCTATATTCTTGTGTGATCCCAAATTTTCATTTTAGTCATTTTATTCTACTATTTCTGATATTAAATTTTGTTAATATTATCTCTAATTCTTCTTTGTCGTTCTATATTTATGTCTTTCTTGTTAGCATCTTTATTTTCTTAATGCATTATTGGAAGTTCATTTCACTTTTAGTGAGTCGGACCCTACAAATATGGGTTTTTATTTTAGTTAGTTAGACCTTGCAAAAATATAAATTTGGGCTTTATTTATGTGAAATATTGACATTTTCTCTTCCACTTTAATAAGTTGGATGTATTTGATGATTAGCTGCATATGAGCTTTTGAATAATGTTTATGTGCTTTTAGTTTAACTTATCTTTCTCTCTCTTTTAAGTAAATTGGTTTATTTACAGGCCCCTATGATATTACAAAAGTCCCTCGCTATGTTATGTTGTTACTGGTAATCTAACCCAAATAAACCATCTCAGTTATTCAACAAAAACTCTTTGCCAATTATTATCTTGGACAAACAATTTCCTAATATTCTTTAAATTAGTATTCATTGTGATTAAAGAAAAAATTGAAAAAAAGCTCATATACCTAACATTTATAATTCTAGCATTATCCTTTTTCTTACAGATTTAGTAGTTCTCTCCTCTATTCATTTTCTTCACCATGACGCTAGCCTTTTGTTACAAGTTCCTCTCCGATCACCACCATAACACCATCCTAGAGCCTTCACTTCCTCCAAATTGGTTATTGCACAAACCTCATGCTCCATGGTTGCCATGCTTCCCTATCTTATCGTCGTTATGTCATGAACGGTCATCGCGTACTCACAATAACTTCGTTCAACAAAACGATCGTCGTTTTTGCATACATGTAGAGATACTTAGCAGCATATTTTGCCATGGTTTTGTGTGATTTTGCTTGTAAAAATATATGCTCGAACAGGTTGCAGCACAACCGCTCACCGTTCCAGGCTAGAAAGCCCCAAAATGGCTCTATTTTCGTGTGCTGCAGACTATTTTCTACAACCTGCTGTAGCACCCAAAACATCAGCTATCTTAGCACCCTAGAGCCCCCCGGGTGGCACAGGGCTGGATGGGGCTTCAGTATATTGTTGGGTGTTGAAAAATCTTCACAAGTTCGTATGTTAACATGACGGGAACTTGCTTTCGTGTCCGGCACCCGGTGAGTAGTTGTTTGTGGACTTGCAACTGTTCGTTTTACCTTCTAAAGTTCTTGTTTTCCTCCTTCCTCTCTTTTCTCTTATGCATGTAAGGTGCTTATTGAATTGCTTGTAAAGCTTCCCTTTCTACGAGATGTCGGGACTTGTCCGTCGCTCGTTTTTGAACTAATCAGCTTTCTCTTTTATAGGTCCTTCGGGGCCTGAGTGAGGTTGCAAATTGGCTGACCCTTTGCGGATGCATATCGTAAGGGCGTGCCATGACTTAGGTAATCCCAGCTAAGTCCGAGAAGTTGGCACGAGGGTGCTTCGCGACTTAGGCAACTCAAGCTAAGTTCGCGTCTTTGCCGCAAGGGTGTCTCACGACTTAGGAAATTCTAGCTAAGTTTGTGACATTGTGGTATCAGAGCGGGCAAGCAATTCTAGCAAGCAGTGAAGGAACTTCGTAATTTCGCCATAGCAAAGCATCATGGCGAATCAAGCAAGACGGGGCAAGCCAGGCGCTTGCCCCAAGCAACCGTAGGTGGGCTGCAAGTGCATACTTGCTCTCATGCTGTTGGAGTTACTCTGGAGGAGCACGATAGCGAACATGATGAGTGAGAAATTGGCTACTCTCCACGAGCGGAGAAGGCATAATTTGGATCGCCAATCGGGAAAAAGAGCCATAAAGAAAGACTCACAGCAGCAGAAACCCACTTAGATGTTCCTGAAGCGATCTTGGAGAAACTCTACCATAGTCAACGAAGGCTTCTTAAGGTAGAGAGCTCGCAAGAAGAAGCTGAATTCCGAATCGACAAGGTTGAGGCCATAGTCGACCGACTGTCGGACGACACCAAAGACTTCGTATAACATCTACACAAAGTCATGGCGGAACTCACTTCCAAAGTGACCATGCTCACAAGGGCACTGAATGTGGGAGGAAGCAACACCCACATCGCGTAGTCACAAAACTTAAGAGTACCCAAGTTGCAATGTTATGGAGGTGCCATAAATGCTAAAGAGCTTGAGAATTTTCTGTTCGATATGAAACAATACTTTCAAGCTACGAGGCCTGATTCTGAAGAAACCAAAGTTTCGATAGCAACCATGTATTTAAATAGGGATGCAAAACTTTGGTGATGAACCCGTTGGGGGGAGATCCAATAAGGTCGGTGTCAGGTGTGTTGAATCTCATATTTTGATGATGAAACCACTTGATATGTGTTTATGTTTTAATCTGCGTTTTGAGTGACGCAGGATGCTTCGATCAGGATGAGACAATTAAAGCAGGAAGAATCATGTTGTGCCGGAAGAACATGTCAGAAGATTGGACGTCGGGCCAGTGGAACGGTCGACGTATCGACAGAAGGCTTCGTGCCGAGGATTCGGGCATCGGGCCAAGAAGAGCAGATATTGCGCCAAGGACATCGGAGTTGCGGAGTCAACTAGACGATTGGGCAATAGGCCGCAAGAGAGGACGATGCGCCGAAGAATCGGACAAAGCGTCGAGGGACCAATGACATGCCAGACAACTTGGTTAATTGCTTAGGATTAATTGTCTCGATCGAAATTTTGTTTTAAGTGTGCAGGATTAACTACGATGAAAGTAAGACATGCAACAGGAGTTGCGCCGGAGTCAAGACTATGATCACGTTGGGAGTTCGAGAGTTCGACGGAAGTCCAGACGGTCGTCGGAGGTTCTGCGGGAACAAATCCGAGAAGTCCAGGAGCTTGCCAAAGAAGCTCGTCGGAACTCGCCAAGTGGATCGTCGCAAGTCCAGGAGTTTGCCGGAAGTCCGCAGGAGCATCGTCGAAGGTTCGTCGGATGTTCGCCGGAAGATCGCCGGAAGAAGCGATTGACGCACCGGAGCAAGCTACAGTAAATGCCTTAAGAAATATCGTAGTTAGCACGATTGATTAAGTTAGAAATGGGAGGTGATCCCACTAACTTAATCTTGGGGCAATTGGGCCCCTGAAAGACACAAATTGGGCCGAATGGATCAGCCCATTCGAACCCAGAACTTTGGCCAACGGTGGCACCGCCTGGGTCGACGGTGGCAC
>LVTN01001565.1:41336-64522 GCA_001649415.1 Musa itinerans
GGACACATGGGAGGACTTAAAGCGAGAGTTGAGAAATCAGTTTCTACCTGAGAACACAGAGTTTATCGTAAGGAGGAAACCAAGATAACTCTGCCAAAGCACTTCCATTCGAGACTACGTGAAGCAATTTTCTGCACTGATGCTGGACATATAGGACATGTTCGAGAAGGATAAGCTGTTCAATTTCCTCGATGGTTTGAATCCATGGGCTCAATAAGAATTGCATCGAAGGAATGTCACTGATGTGATCGGGGCAATTGCTACCGTAGAAAGAGGCTCACCGACTTTGTTTCCTCTAAGGACCTGGGAAAAAGGAAACAATCTTCAGGAAATTGCCCTCCAAAATATTCTTGAGGGAAGGAACCCGAGGGCGAACAAAGGAAGAAGAGTTCCCACAAAGGGCCAAGCTTAAAAGGCAATGCTCCAAAACCTGGCGGATGCTTCTTATGCGGAGGGCCACACATGGTGAGAGAGTGCCCATAGAAACAAGCACTCAATGCCTTAACAGCTTCTATCCATCCTCCCAAATCAGACAAGGCAAGGTTGTCGCTTTTAGTTCGAGTAGTCCAGAATCCAGTAGCGACGATAAGGTGTCATAAGGACCCCGGATAGGAGTAATGCGTTTGTTGAACCCTATGTAGGGTCAAGTGAGGGAGAACATGAAGGCAAGGCCATAAAAAGCAGGAAGCAGCGAGCTGATATACATAGACATTAAGCTCAATGGCCAAACGACCCGTGCAATGGTGGACACGGGCGCTACCCACAACTTCATTGTCGTCCGAGAAGTAAAGCGACTTGGGCTGATCTTGGAGAAGAACCCAAGTCGAATGAAGGGGGTGAACTCGGAAGCCAAACGAATCTCCGGGTTGGCAAAGGGAGTTCCCATTAAGATCGAAACATGGAGCGGGAGTATAAATATGATGGCGGTGCCATTGGACGACTTCCAAGTGATTCTTGGAATGGAGTTCATGCACGCAGCGAAGTTGGTGCCAATGTCATTCCTAAACTCCCTATGTATGATGGGAGGTGACGAACCCTGTATGGTTCCCGTCTCTCGGAGAGGAACCAGGGAACCTCAACAGATATCAGCATTACAATTGAAGAAAAGGGTACGAAAAGGCGAATTAACATTCGTGGCTACTATAAAGCTAGAGCCACTCGACGAGGAGGCCATTCATGAACCTACTGTGGTGGCTAATATTCTGAAGGAGTTCACAAACGTTATGCTACTCGAGATGCCGAAGACTCTACCGCCACGTAGAAGCGTTGATCATCATATCGAGTTAGAGCCAAGAGTGAAGCCTCCAACGAGACAATTATACCGCATGCCTCCTCCAGAGTTGGAAGAGCTCTGAAAGCAGTTAGATGAATTGCTAAGCGGTGGTCTTATCCGTAGTTTCAAAGTACTATTCGGAGCTCCAATTCTCTTCCAAAAGAAACAAAATGGGAACCTCCAACTTTGCATCAATTATCGAGCCCTCAACAAAGTGACGGTGAAGAACAAGTATCTCATCCCGCTTATCGCGGACTTGTTCGACCAATTAGGCAAAGCCAAGTATTTCTCTAAACTTGACCTCCGGTCGGGGTACTAGTAGGTGCCCATTGTTGAAGGCGACGAAGCGAAGGCTACCTGTGTGACCAAGTATGGAGCATTTGAGTTCTTGGTGATGCCTTTCGGCTTAACCAATACTCCGGCCACATTTTACACTCTTATGAACCAACTATTTAAAGAGTATTTAGATAAGTTTGTGGTCATCTACTTAGACGATATCATCGTCTATAGCCAAATGCTCGAGGAGCATGTCGAGCACCTTCGGATAATTTTCAAGGTTCTTAGGGAGAACACTTTGTTCGTGAAAAGGGAGAAGTGCTACTTTGCTCAAACGAAGATCTTATTCTTGGGGCATCGAATCGGTGATGGCTCCATTCGGATGGACAAATCAAAGGTGCAAGCTATTGTAGAATGACAAACTCCAAAGAAGGTGCTAGAGTTGAGATCCTTGGTTTCGTCAACTACTATTGGTTCTTCATAGTGAGGTATTCGAAGCGTGTAACTCCACTGACGGAGTTGCTGAAGGAGTAGCCTTAGAGGTGGTCTGATAAATATGAAGCAGCATTCCAAGATCTGAAGGCTGCTGTGTTGGAAGAACTGGTGCTCAAATTATCGGACTATGGGGAGCCCTTCGAAGTCCATACAGATGCTTCAGACTTTGTTATTTGAGGAGTACTCATGTAGGAGGGTCATTCGGTGGCCTACGAGAGTCGTAAGCTCAATGAGACCGAGCGGCAGTATCCGATGCACGAGAAGGAGAAGATAGTGGTGGTCAACTATTTATGAGTTTGGCGGCACTACCTATTCGGATCGCGATTTATGCTGAGGACAGACAACATCACTTTGAGTTATTTCTAAACTCAGAAGAAGCTCTCCCTAAAGCAAGTACGATGACAGGACTTCCTGGCTGAATTTGATATGACAATAGAGTATAAGCCTGGAAAAGCAAATGTCGTGGCTAATGCATTGAGCCAAAAAGTGTTGCAAGTGAATGCCATACAGTTGGAGGGTAGAGGCCAAGCAAGTCAATTGCACTCCAACTTCCTTTCCAGGATTAGGGATGGACTGTACAGTGATCCCTAGGCAGTAACCCTGATGCAGCTAATCAAAGAAGGTAAGGCACGATGATTTTGGGTCCAAGAGGGACTCATTTACATAAAAGGAAATAGGGTTTATGTTCCTCGAGTGGACAATTTGAGGTGTGAACTCTTAAGAGAGTATCATGATTCCCTTTGAGCTGGACATCTGGAGAGAGCCTTCTACTAGCCGAAGATAGGGACTGATGTGGAGGAATATATTTGAACTTGCCTCATTTACCAACAAGACAAGGTGGAGTAGCGGAAGCTGATGGGACTTTTAGAGCCGTTGCCCGTACCAAAAAGGCCGTGGGAGAGCATTTCCTTGGATTTCATATCAAGCTTGCTGGCAGTAGGGGGACTTGGATTGATACTCATGGTGGTCGATCGATTTTTAAAGTATACAACTTTCATTACTGCACCCTTACACTGTTCAGCAGAGGAGGCGACCAAGATGATGATGAAGAATGTGGTGAAGTATTAGGGAGTCCCCTACAATATCATCAGTGATTGAGATGCTCGGTTCCTGAGATGATTTTGGACTGAGCTATTCAAATTGTTGGGGGTCTAAATTATAGTTCTTCACAAGCCTTCACCCCCAGACGGATTTTCACAGACTTAGCTGGAATTGCCTAAGTTGTAAGGCACTCTTGCGGCAAAGACACGAACTTAGCTTGCATTGCCTAAGTCGCACCTCACCCTTGCGATATGCGTTCACAAAGATCAGCCCACTTACAACCTCTCGCACCTCCCGAAGGACCTGTAAAAGAGAAAGTTGATTAGTTCGAAGAACGAGCAATAGACAAGTCCCGACGTCTCGCGAAAAGGGGAAGCTTTAGAAGCAATTCAGCGAGCACCTTGCGTGCATAAGAGAAAAGAGAGAGAGAGGAGGAAAACAAGGACTTTAGAAGGTTGAACGACAGTTGTAAGTCCACAAACAACTGCTCACAGGGTGCTAGGCACGATAATAAGTTCCCGTCAAGGTAACGTGCGAACTTGCGAAAGGTTGTTCAACGCCCGATACTATACCGAAGTCCCATCCCCCATGGTGCCACTCGGGTGGTTCTAGGGTGCTGAGATGGTTGATGTTTCGCGTGCAGCAGCGGGCTACAGAAAACAGCCCGTGGCACGTGAAAACGAAACTGTTTTGCTCAATTCAGTGAGTGATCGAATAATTTCACATGATTAAAAATAAAAAAAAGAGTTTTATTAGAATAATAAAGTAAAATATTACACTTTCATAAATATAAAGATTTCAAGGGGTAATTACATATTATCCATATAGTTAACTATAATTAGCATCCCGATCCTTATACTTTAAAAAATAGCATTATGATTCCTAGACTTACGAAAATGAAATATTTAACCTTAATTCTCCTTACGTCATTAATTTCGTCGACAGAAAAAATCGCAAGTGTAGTCACGTGCAAAAAAAAACACAAATGAAAAGGATAAAAATATAAATTTATTTTTTTTAATTATTAATTTTATATAAAAATGATTTCCTCTTCTCTTCTTTCCAAACTACTCGCCTGTAGCCTATCACACCTTCCTATTCACCTCCCGACTTATCGCTCACCGCTCACTCACCGCATTTGCTTGTCCATCGCTCGCTTGTCGTTCACCCGCTGCACTTGCTCACCCGTCACTCGCCCACCACACATGCTTGCTCGCCACACCCGCTTGCCTACTGCATTTGCTCATCCATTGGTCGCCCGCCACACTTGCTCACCATCATTGGCATGCACAATTTGTCAGCCTATTCAACAACAAAAGGCATATGTCAAGCTCTCTCTTGTCCACTAAGCTCTTCAATGTAGAAGATACATACGATCACTTGTTTTCTGGTGTTCAAGAGCAATGGAATAACTTACTCGGAGCCTTGCATGTAAATGGGCTAAAGAAGGGATTCGAACAAATTGTCTCCCCCTAGACTACATTAGGACTCCAATCAATCAGTACATAGCTCAACTTCTTCCTTATGTCCATCTCAACATCTTCTCACTCAAACATGTAAGCAATGTTTTATATCTCTTATTGTAGTTATTAGAAGACAAGGAGATTTTGGTAATGGAGAGTAATGGAGCACTTCTTGGTCGTGTGGGAGAGGCGGCAGTCAGCCGCTTGCGGCCCCTACACGCAGGTGGCCTATTGCACGTGACCAAGCAGCCTTTGGCGAACCTGCGGGGGCAACAATAGTTGTTGCCCTCTCTCGCCTTTTACGTCAACGATTTTGACATTAAAGGATTTTCTAAAACACAATGCACGTAGTTCAAAACTAATCTTTCACACGAATAACTTGGCTCTAATACCAATGTTGGGAAATCTAGGGGCGATATCATATGCGCAGCGGAAGAACAGAAAATAAAATCCCCAATTCCCAAAGATATGTTCGTCATCGTGCCAAGATTGGTGCGCAAAAATTCATGAAATAGAAAATTGCATATAAGATAGATTGTGTTACCTAGGGAGATCGTATATCCCTGTAGATCTCTTGGAGAGGGTGAAGGAGGTCAAGCGCCCTCCTCTCTTGTGATGATCTACACACTAGGGGCTGTGACAACGCTCCTCAAAACACCTGGCCTACTCTAAGGAGGAGATATGGAGGAGACTAGGAGAGGCAACCAAAAAGCTCTAGCCTATGAACCACTAGTTTTCTCATATTTATAGAGGTCCCATGTCAACTTAACCCTAATGGATCATGCCCTATTGGGTATTGGATCTTCATCTAACTATCCAAGCCTCTTAGATTAGTGGATCTCTATCGAATAATCTCTCATGGGTTCTTATTGGATCTCATCCATAGGATTCAATAATTTTGGGGCTTATTGGATATCTAATAAGATATGGGCTCCGGCGGATATCTCATATCCGAACCTATACTTATTGCAATGTCTACCATATGTGTTTGACCCTCTAAGCCCAATATCGAGTTGGCCGTGAGTCATACATGTCAAAACTCTTTCTAGCTCAATGAATTATTATCTCTATAATAATTCACTTGACTTATCGATTGCGGACGTACTACGCCATTATGCCGTAGTCCCCAGACGATATAGGGGAATCCAATACATTGGACCTGTTTGTCCTTAGTTACTATATACATATAGTCCCTCTTCCATCTAATATCTCAAAGACCATATACCGGGCATGGTGTTGTCAGACCTATACGGTTTCTAATCGAATCTCGCTCTAATCGGATTCTCTTGGAGAACTCTTTCTCTCTCAATCCGAATGACCTTAGCTAGGGATTTGTCCGAGTAGGAATATATGAGATATTCGTCTCATGACACTGAGAGTGGATGATCCTCTATCGACACTTAATGGTACTCATAAGGTTGGCTACCACTCTCGATGACCAGTTGTGCTAGATCTGGAACCTCCAGACCTATAAGTCCGATATCAAAGAATGGAGTACTCATACAGGATATCCTTGGTGTCTCAAGTCTAAGGACCAGATACACCACTAGGACTAGGGAATCACTGTTTAATAATAAGACATCATCAACCATATAGCATTCCGTAAGCGGATCAATCAGTGAACTCATTCTCCAATGAGTACCTGTACTATATCCCTAATGTCCCCACATGAACAGCTAGGAGACCAGCTACATCCATCATATAGATGGGTATACAACACACCAGCCTATTCAGTTATCTCGATGTCCCTCTCGAATAATATATGACCGAGATTATTTAGGATCTGTGTTTAAAGGAGAATCGGTCTCATTTTCGTGATCTTATCACAATTCAATTCCCATTGCATAGATACATGAACATCACAATATATATTCAAGCAACAGTCAATATAAAGTGATAAAATACCAAAATATAATAAACAAAAAGGTTGCTTGTCAAGTCACACGTGTCATCACTCACGTGAGTGGCTTGTAAGGCACCTATGACTAGCAAAATATACTTGAGAAAAAAGTATTGTAATCTTTCTAAAGTTAGTGAGTCTCTTTCTCTTAAAGTTAGAATGTTTCTAAGGGAGGAGTGAGGTCTAAAAGAGAGAGGTGTAAAGGTTCTCTCTTGAGCCTCTGAAAAGGAGAAAGAGTTGTAAGGGTAGTTGATCTTCGCCTGTTAAAAGAAGATCGGTAATGAAAGTCGGTGGCCTCGAGTAAAGAGAAATCGAGAGTGGACGTAGGTCACGACGATCAAATCACTATAAAACTTGATTTGCATTTCTATTCTACTTTTCATTGTCATTGATATTGCTTTAATTGCTTATTGCACTTATTCTAAATCAAGCACACTTTCAACATTTCCAATACGGTTTTTCATCGAACGAAAGTTTTTGAATCGTCGTGGTTTTTATGAAAGCACTAATTCATCCCCTGCTCTTAGTGCCGATTTGGTTATAATAGTTGGTATCAAAGCCAAGTAGAACTCTATTTGGTTTAACACTCAAGAGAGATGACTTTTTTTGGCTTTTAAGAGGGGTCACTCTATCATTTGTCCTCTTATGTTCAATAGGACGGACTACCCATATTGAAAAACTCACATGAGGATTTTTTTACTTTCTATGAATTTTGATTTATGGAACATTGTTGAAAGTGATTTTGAAAAGTCTTTCAAACCAATGAATGAATGGAATGATTTGGAGAAGAGAACTTTTTCTTTGAATACTAAAGCGATGAACGCTTTAGATAAACATAAATTTAATCATGTTTCTATATACGAAACTATGCATAAGATTTGGTACATACTAGAAGTAACTTATGAAGGCACGAATAGAGTAAAAAAGTCTAAAATAAATCTTTTGATGTATGATTTTGAATTGTTTCGAATGAAGCCAAGCGAAACTATTGTCGACATGTAGACCCATTTTACGGATGTCATCAATAGTTTAAAAGCTTTTGGAAAATATTTTTCTAATTTGAACTTGTAAACAAAATTCTAAGATCCATTCCAAAGAGTTGAGATTTGAAAGTAACTGCAATACAAGAGACAAAAGACTTCAAATAATTTTCCACTAGAAAAATTCATCAGTTCATTGATGACATATGAAATGATGTGTTAGGCACATGATGAACATATGAATAACCTTTTAAAGAGCATGAAGGTTTTGACACTTAGAACAAAAGAATACCACTCAAGTGAAAGCTTAAGTGGTGATGACTTTGAACTCATAAGAAAATTTAAAAAGTTCATAAAACAAGAATCTAAAAATGAACTAAAAAAGGATACAACTACTTGCTATGAACGCTCTGCTGGGGAAATCTAAAGATGAGTATACAAAACTGAAGAAGAAGTTGCCAAAGAGGAAAATGGCACTCAAGGCAACATGGGACGAATTGAGTACATCTGAAGACGAGGAGTAAACAAATAAAGGTGAGGTGATAAATTATGCCTTAATGGCTTAAAAAATGAGGTAAGTGACTCAAACGAATCTTATTTACCTTACGATGAATTACTTTATGTCTTTCATGATTTGTTTAATGAATGTAAGCTAGTTGGTAAAAAATATAAGTTGTTAAAAAAAGGATCATGCTTCTCTTGCTAGTGAATTTGAAAAATTAAAAAATGAGCATGATAATTGCATGTTAACTCCTTACACTAAGTGTGAAGAGTTAGACTCACTTAAGAAGGAAAATGTCTCACTACAAGAAACATTAGAAAATTTTAAAGTTGGTAACAAATCTTTAAACATAATTCTTGTCAATAAGAGTCATGTTCATTGAAAGAAAGGAATCGACTTTGTGAGTAACAACACTCAACAAATATCAACTACATTTGTTAAAGGACCTATATTACATGTTTCCCTTGAAAACAAATGTAATTTTTGTGATAGACATGGTCATTTTGTATATAAATATTCATTTAAAAGATATGACTTGCATAAATTAGTTTGGGTTCCTAAAGGAACCATAAACAACCTTATGCTAAAAGACAAAATAGGTAAATTTAAATATAAGGGACCCAAAGTTAAATGGGTACCTATAGCAAATCCACCTTTCTTATAGACATATCTATACTAGAAAGCTAAGAGCAAAAATGATATCTTGATAGTGGATGCTTAAGACTTATGATTGGAGATCCTATTGAATCTCAGATTTTGATGATGAAACCAATTGAGAGTATTTATAATTTAATGTGTATTTAAGTGACGCAGGACTAGCTTTGATTAAGGAGAGGCAAATTGATTAAAGCAGGAAGAATCAAATGTTGGGCAGGAGTGAACATGTCAAAAGATTGAACGTCGGGCCGGAGGATCGGTCGACATATCAGTAGAAGGTTTCATGCCATGAGTTCGGGCATCGGGCCAAGAAGAGTGGATATTATGCTAAGAGGATCAGAGTTGCAAAGGTTAACTTGCCGATTGGGCAAAAGGCTGCAAAAGAGGATGATGCACCGAAGGATTGGACGAAGCGCCAATGAGCCAATGACATGCCGGACAACATAGGATTCGCTTGTAATCAATTATGTATAGATCAAGTTAGTTTAGAATGTAATTAGGCCAACTCAATTAAGGGGCCAATTGGGCCTAAATTAGGGTTGAATTGGGCTTATTGTTTGGCCCATTCAGTGTACTGTAGTAGGGTCTGGTGGTGGTACTGCTCAGACTTGGCAGTGGTATCGCCCAAATAGTCTTCAAGACTGTGTCAGGCGTTGGTACTGCCCAGACATAGTCTCCCAGACTATGTCAGGCAGTAGTATTGTCAGACTGAGCGATGGTACCACCCAATATAGGTGGTGGTACCGCCAGGACCCGGGAAACCCAGGATGAGTCCTTTTTTGCTTCCAATTTTGAAGCCACTTGGGGTCTATAAATACCCCAGTTATTCTTATATAGTTAAGCAAGAATTGAGCATGAAATTGAGTTGAAAAGGGGAGAAAAATACTTGAGAAAAAAATAGGAAACTCTCTTGGGATTTAGGATCACTTCTTCATAGTATTTAGAAGTTTATCTAAAGGGAGAAGTGAGGTCTAAGAAGGAGAGGCTTGTAGGGGTTGTCTCCTAAACCCGCGAAAAGGAGAAAGAGTGTAAAAGGGTAGTTGATCTTCGCCCATTGAAGGAAGATCGTTAGTGGATGCCGGTGGCCTCAACATAAGAGGAATCGGTGGAGTGGATGGAGGTCATGACGACCAAACCACTATAAAAATCTGGTTTGCATTTCTATTTGTGCAATTTACCTTACTGCAAACTTTCTTACTTGCTTTACTTTCTCATTACACTCTTACGAATGCTTTCAAAGTTTAATATCTTTCTAAAATGGGTTTGATCGAAATGAAATTTTTGAACCAACGATATTTTTATCCGTTGCACTAATTCACCCCCCCTCTTAGTGCCGACTCATTCCTAATAATTGGTATTAGAGCCATATTATTTCTCATTTGGTTTAACACCTAAGAGAAATGGCTCTTTTCCGCTTTCAAGAGGGCTTTTCAATCGTTCGTCCTCCCATGTTCAATGGGACAAAATACACTTATTAGAAAACTCGTATGAGAGTTTTCTTGCTTTCCTTGAACCTTGATTTATGGAATATTATTGAAAATGATTTTCAAAAGTCTTATACTCTAATGAACGAATGGAATGATTTGGAGAAGAAATCCTTTTCTTTGAATACTAAAGCTATGAACGCTCTATTTTGTACCTTGAGCAAAAATGAGTTTAATCGTGTTTCTTTATACGAAACTGCATATGAGATTTAGCACATATTAGAAGTAACTTATGAAGGCACAAATAGAGTAAAAGAGTCTAGAGTAAATCTTTTGATGTATGATTTTGAATTATTTCGAATGGAACCAGGTGAGACTATTGGTGACATATACACTCATTTTACGGATGTCGTCAAGTCTAAAAGCTCTTGGTAAAAGTTTTTCGAATCTTGAACTTGTAAATAAAGTTTTATGATCACTTTCTAAAAATTGAGATTCGAAAGTAACGACACTACAAGAATCAAAGGACTTAAACGATTTTCTGATTGAAGAACTTATTGGGTCTTTGATGACATATGAAATGACACATGATTAACTTGATAAACATAAGAACTACCTTCCAAAGAAAAGGAAGGATTTTGCACTTAGAACAAAAGAAGACCACTCGAGCGAAAGCTCAAGTGATGATAAACTTGAACTTCTCACAATAAAGCTTAAAAAGTTCTTAAAACAAGAATCAGAGAACAAAAATAAACTTAAAAAGAACGCAACTACTTGCTATGAATGCAAGAAGAAGGAAGCACTCTGGGACGAATCAAGTTCATCCAAAGATGAGGAACAAACCAACAAAGGTGAAGTGGCAAACTACGCCTTAATGGCTTTCGATGACAAGGTAACCAAAATCCCTTTACTTTATTTAGAAATTACATGATGCTTTTCATGAGTTATTTTTCAATTAATTAGTAAATAAAAATAAAAAAAATGAAAAAAAATATCATGCTTCTCTTTCTAAGTGATTTTGAAAAAAATAAAATTTGAGCGTAACAATTACATGTTAATTCCTAGCACTAAGCATGAAAAGTTAGATTCACTTAAAAACAAAAATGCATTACTACAACAAACAAAAAGATCTTGAAAATGCTTTATGTTTGATGAAATCAATTTTGATGATTTAATGATGTATAATGATGAAATGAAAATATTAAAAGTTTTGCTACAATGCTTGATGATTTTATTCTATGCATGAGATTTTGAAGTTATATATGATGATTTTTGTGATTTATTGATCTTGATGATTTTTGTGATAAATCTTGCACTTTCGTTTTAAATGATGATATATGTTTTGATTTGGCAAAAAAAGACAATGACTTGCTTGTATGAAATCAAATCACTTAAACTGAAATAACTAAAAGGGAATACATTTTGAAAATAAATGTTTGTATCATATTTGATGATTTTACATTTTGAAACTATGCATGATGAGTTGAAGTAATAATGGTTTGAATGCATGAATCGACAATTTTTTTCTCACACGAATTATGATTCCTTCACTTGATACTCTAATTTTTTTTATGATTTATGAAAAATTGAGACATTATACATGAATCAAGTTCTCGTGTGAATCTATTTACGTTGCCTTCATTGAATTTTTCGAAAAGTGATTTTATTGATTTGAATTTGAATGAAAAATTTTCAATTGAATCATGAACTTTCTTTTTGATTTCTTTACTTGAGCTATCTTTTATGAGAATCAAAATATTTTCTATCTTCGATGATTTCTTCTTACCATTTACTAAAGAAGAGACTTGTGCAAACAAACTATGACATTGATAATGGTTTGTAATAGTTTGAAATTATGCATGTTATATGTTGAAGATTTGAAACCATGTTTTGGTATCATGCATACCTAAGAAATGTTGATTTGACAAATTGAATGAGTTGAAAATGAATAATAATTTTTCTTTTGATTATAACTTGTGATATTTTTTTTATATGAATCATCATCATCTTGATTTCTCGATATTCGATACCATCATGTGAAATATTTATGATTTAGAATGATGCATGCAATATTTATGACTTTATTATGATGATGTATATGATGTATTGCATATGATGTGAATTATGATTAAAATTACTTTGACTTGAATTCAATTTAAATTCAAGGTTTATCTCAATTATGGCATATTGAAATAAGAATGACACTTTTTCTTTGTTTAAAAATTAATGTAAAGGGAAATGAATTACACTATTGTATTGTTCTTCCCTTCTATTTGACAACGACAAAGGGGGAGTAAAATTTGCTAGCTTACAAATTTCAAGGAGAAAAACTTGATAGGAAGCAAAATTGCTAGCTTGCACTTCTTAAAAGAGAAGAAAGAACTATCTTGAACATCACTAAGTTTGCTAGTTTGCATATTTCAAGAAGATGCAAAAATATACTATCTTGCATATAACAAAGAAAAGCAAACTTGTTAAATTGCATATCATAAAAATTGCTAGCTTGCATGATGTAAAACTTACTTGAACTGGTAGCTTGCAATCTAAAGAGAAGCAAAAAGTTGCTATCTCATGAAAAGCAAACATGCTAAACACATCTCTAAAAATTACTAGCTTGCATGTTCAGAACTTGCTATCTTAGTAGCTTGCATATTTAAAAAAAAAAATTGCTAGTTGCACTTCTCCTTTTTGTTGATGACAAAGGGAGAGAAGATATGATGATAATGTATAATCATGCATGGGATGATGTATTTGGATTTTTTGATTATGCATGATTTTATGATGCATGCAATGATGTGATAAATTAGTTATTTCAATACCCATGTTCTATCAATGTGGCATATTGATAGGAAGAGTTTGTTTAAACTCCGTCATCAATTGGTTGTTATCATCAAAAAGAGGGAGATTGTTAAATCTCGGATTTTGATGATGAAACCAATTGAGAGTGTTTATGATTTAATGTGCATTGAAGTGATGCAGGACTAGCTTCGATCAAGGAGAGGCAAATTGATTAAAGCAGGAGGAATTAGATATTGGGCTAGAGTGAACATGTCAAAAGATTGGACGTTGGGCCGGAGGATCAGTTGACGTATCGGCAGAAGGCTTCGTGACATAAGTTTGGGCATTGGGCCAAGAAGAGCAGACATTGCACTAAGAAAATCAGAGTTGTGGAGGTCAACATGCCGATTGGGCAAAAGGCCACAAAAAAGGATGATGCGGCGAAGGATTGAACGAAGCGCCGATGAGCCAATGACATGCCGGACAACATAGGATTCACTTGTAATCAATTATGTCTAGATCAAGTTAGTTTAGAGTCTAATTGAGTTAGTTTAGAATTTAATTAGGCCAACTCAATTAGGTGGCCAATTGGGCCTGAATAAAGGCTGAATTGGGCTTGTTGTTTGGCCCATTTAGTGTATTATAGCCGAGTCTAGCGGTGGTACCGCTCAAACACAATCTTTAAGATTGTGTCATGTGGTGGTATCGCCTAGACACAGTCTTCAAGACTGTGTCTGGCGGTGGTACAACCCAGACATAGTCTTCAAGACTGTGTCAGGCGGTGTTACCGCCCAGACACAATCTCCCAGATTGTGTTAGGTGGTAGTACCGCTAGACTGAGCGGTGGTACTGCCTAATGTCAGTGATGCAGGTGGTGGTACCGCCCAACACAAGTAGTGGTACCACCAGGACTTAGGAAACCCGGGATGAGACCTTTTTTGGCTCTAATTTTGAAGCCACTTGGGGTCTATAAATACCCTAGCTATTCCTGCATGGATAAGTAAGAATTGAGCATGAAATTGAGTTAAAAAAGTGAGAAAAATACTTGAGAAAAAAATTAGAAACTCTCTTAGGATTTAGGATCACTTCTTTCTTGTATTTAGAAGTTTGTCTAAAGGGAGAAGTGAGGTCTAAGAAGGAGAGGCTTGTAAGGGTTGTCTCCTAAACCCGTGAAAAGAAGAAAGAGTATAAAAGGGTAGTTGATCTTTATCCTTTGAAGAAAGATCGTTAGTGGATGCTAGTGGCCTCGACGGAAGAGGAATCGACAGAGTGGATGTAGGTCACGACGATCGAACCACTATAAAAATCTAGTTTGCATTTCTATTGATGCAATTTATCTTACTGCAAACTTCCTTGCTTTACTTTCTCATTACACTCTTATGAACACTTTGAAAGTTTAATATATTTCCAAAACAGGTTTGATCGAAACGAAGATTTTTGAATCGACAACGTTTTTATCCACTACACTAATTCACCCCCTCTTAGTGCCGACTTGTTCCTAACAGATCCAACACACTTCACAAGACTCACTGACCGAAACAAAATAATTTTGATTAAAGATGATTTATATTTAATGAAACCATGCTTGATGATTTAATAATGTAATAATGTAATGATGATTTGAAATCACGCTTAATGAGTTTATATTTTGAAATTATGCATGATAATTTTTGTGATTTATACTTTTGATCTTGATAATTTTTATGATAAATCTTATTTTTTTATTTTAAACATGATGTATGGTTTTGACATAAAAAACTTTGGCATGCTTGTATGAAATCAATCGCATGAATTGAAATAAGTAAAAGGAGGAAAGCATTTTTTTGAAAATTTCTCTATCTCTATCTTATCGAGTTTTTCAATAAAAGATTGATGAATCTATTTATGATATTTTTGAATCACTTGAACTATAAAAGTAATTTTGATTATTTAAATTTGAATGAGTTTTATCGAAATCATGATCTTGATTTGTCGAGATATATAACTTGAGATTTATTCTATATGAATCAAGAGCTTTTATTCTCCTATGTTTCCTTTTTGCTATTTACTAAAGAAGAGTATTATCTAAATGAATGATGATTTTTCTCTTGATTCCCCAGAATTATAACTTGAAAGCTTTTATGAATCAAGATCTCTTATTATGTATTCTCGTATCATTCCTTCTCATTATTTAAGAGGAGATTTATCTAAATGAATCATGGTTTTTTATTTTGATTTCTTGGAATTATAACTTGAGATTTTTTATGAATCAAGATCGTTTACTATATTCCTTTTTTTTTTTGCACTATTGTATTCTTCCCTTCTTCTTTCTTACAATGACAAAGGGGAGAAAAAAAAAAACTAGTATCTCAAGAGAACCAAAAGTACTAGCTTGAATGTTAAACTTTGGCATGTTGAATCTCCCAGATGCATAAATTCTTCTTATATATTTTTAGATTATGATCTTGATTTCATGATTTTTATGACTTGAGTTCTCTTTTTGAATCAAGATCGTTTCCTATCATTCCTTCTATTTACAAAAAAAGATATTTGCCAAAAATGATATATGATCTTTTGGTATTCATGACTTGAATTTTCATTTTTGATGATTGAAATATTGAAATAAATTTATCTTTATCATGATTTGGAAATTGATGTAAAGGAAAAAGAATTATAACATTATATTCTTCCTTTTTTTTTGACGATAACAAAGGGAGAGAATGATTTGCTAGCTTGCACAATTCAAAAAGAAGCAAAAACTTGTAAACTTGCAAAATTCATAGCTTGCAAAGAAAGAAAAAACTTGCTAGCTTGCTCATCTCAAAAGAGAAGCAAAATTTGCTAGCTTGCATATTTTAATATGCAAAAATATGTTGTCTTGAACATCTCAAAAGAAGCAAAAAATTTATCAATTTCATATCTCAAGCTAGCTTGCATGTTCAAAACTTACTACCTTACTAGCTTACATACGTCAAATTTGCTAATTGCACTTTTCTCATTTTTATTGATGACAAAGGGGGAGAAGTTACGATGATGATATGATTTGAAATGATGCATGTAATACTTGTTCAATCTCGTATTTTGATGATGAAATCAATTGGTAAATTATTTGATCTAATCTATATGTTGAGATTAGTATGCAGGATTAACTACGATAGCGGTAAGACATAAGGCAGATGTTGGGCCGGAGTCAAAGATCGGATGAAACGTTGAAGATTTGGACGATGTGCTGGAAGCTCGCCGAGAGTTCATCGGGAGTTCACAGAGAGTTCGTCGGGAGTTTGCTGGAAGTTTGTCAGAAGTTCGCTAAGAAGTTCGCAAGAAGTTCGCCAAGAAGTTCGTCGGAAGTTCGTCGAGAGAACAATTGACATAACGGATAGAGATTGCTTATTTAAATGTATTAATTATCGTAGTTAGACCATAAGTTGAGTTAGAATTGGTAGGTAATCCCACTAACTCAGATAGGGGCCAATTGGGCCCTTAACAGGGCTGAATTGGGCCGGTTGAATAGCCCATTCAGCACTTGAAGTCACGGCTAGTGGTGGCATCGCATGGGACTCAGTCTCCCCAGGTGCTCTGGGTGGTGGTACCGCCTAGATTGGGTGGTGGTACCACCGACAGTTAATGCTGTTAGGTAGTGGTACCACCCTGTCAAGCGGTGGTATCGTTAGAGCTTGGTCTTCAAGCTTTGTCAGGTGATTGTATCGCCCAAACTAAGCGGTGATACTGGCCAGACTGAGAGGTGGTACCACCCAATGTCAGTCTGTAGGCGGTAGTACCTCCCAATAATGGCGGTGGTATCGCCAATACCTCGAAATCCGGGGATGTAACACTTTTTTGCTCCAATTTTGAAGCCATTGGGGCCTATAAATACTCCTCCCTTTTCTACATGAAATGACATGAAAGTGTAAACAAAATATTGAAGTCTTGGGGTGTGAAAGTGTTGTAAAAGTGCAAAGAGTCCTCCTCCCTTTCTAGTATTGTGATCGTTCAAGAGATATGTGAGCTTGTAATGGTTGTCCCCTAAACCCGTGAAAAGGAGAAAGTGCTATAAAGAGGGTGGTTGGTCTTCGCCCATTGAAGGAAGACCATTAGTGGACACTTGTGACCTCGATGGAGGAGGAATCAGAAGTGGATGTAGGTCACATCGACCGAACCACTATAAATTCTGGTGTGCTCATTTCCATTCTGCTTTTTATTATTGCTATTACTTTCTAAGTTAATTGTTAGTTTATTTACTCTAAAGTCAAGCACTTTCCGAGATTGATTTTCAACGAATGAATATCTTACAAAACCGATAATTTTTTCCACTACACTAATTCACCCCCCCTCTTAGTGTTGCTTTTGATTATAACAATTGGTATAAGAGCAAGGTTCGCTCTTATTTGATTTAAAACCCAAGAGAGATGGTATTTGCCAATAACCAAGAGGGTCATTTAATTACATGTCCATCCATGTTCAATGGGACGGATTACATATATTGAAAGACTATAATGATGATCTTCCTAATTTCAATAGATTTTGAATTATGGAATATTGTAGAAAATGGGTTTCAAAGTCTTCTCTTCCAATGAACAATTGGAATGAGTTGGAGAAGACTTTCTCTTTAAACGCCAAGGCTATGAGTGCCTTGTTTTGTGCCTTAGATAAAAACGAGTTCAATTGTGTGTCTATTTATGAAACGACTTTTGATATTTGGCACACACTCGAAGTGACTTTTGAAGGCACTAGTAGAGTGAAGGAGTAAAAAATTAATCTTTTGTGCATACTTATGAGTTGTTTCGAATGAAACCGAGTGAGACCATTGGAGACATATATACCTGATTTACGGATGTCGTTAATGGTCTAAAAGGACTTGGTAAAAATTTCTCGGATTCTGAACTTGTTAATAAAATTTTAAGATCCCTTCCAAAGAGTTGGGACCCTAAAGTCACGGTCATTCAAGAGGCCAATGATTTAAATAACTTTCCTCTCAAAGAACTAATCGGGTCACTAATGACCTATGAGATTACTTGTAATGCTCATGAAGAGCTTGAGAATAACTTTCCAAAGAACATGAAGGATATGACACTAAGAACTCAAGAAGACAACTTGAAAGCCACACATGAAGGCCCAAGTAGGGTTAAGGAGTCAAAAATCAATCTTTTGGTTCATAGTTATGAATTGTTCCACATGAAACCAAGTGAGGCTATTTGAGACATGTATATCCGGTTTACGGATATCGTCAATGGTCTAAAAGCCCTTAGTAAAAGTTTTTCTAATGTTAAACTTGTTAACAAAATACTAAGATCCCTTCTAAAGAGTTAGAATTCTAAAGTAACTGTTATTCAAGAAGCAAAGGATTTGAACAAATTTCCACTCGAAGAACTTATTGGATCCTTGATGACCTACGAAATGTCATGCAATGCACATGAAGAACATAAGAATAATCTTCCGAAGAATAAGAAGGATTCGACATTTAGAACTCAAGAAGATCACTTAAAAGAAAACTCAAGTGATGATGATGACTTAGCACTTCTAATAAGAAAATTTAAAAAAATCATAAGAAGAAACAAAACTAAAAACAAAAATAAACTAAAAAAGGATCAAATCACATGCTACGAATGCAAGAAGCCGGGACATTTCAAAAGTGAATATCCCTAAGTGAAGAAGTAACCAAAAAAGAAGAAAGCGCTTAAAGCAACTTGGGACGACCCAAGTGCATCCGAAGAAGAGGAGTCAACCAATAAAGAGTAAGTTGCTAACTATGCATTGATGGCATATGACGACAAGGTAAATAACTCGATCGAAGCTTATTTATCTTTTGATGAATTATTAAGTGCTTTTCATGATTTATTTGTTGAATGTAAATTTGTTAGTAAAAAGTATAAACTACTAAAAAAGGAGCATGATTGATTTAGGTTTCTAAAGGAACTGTAAAGAACTCTATGCTAAATGATAAGTTGAGTCGATCGATTTTTGAGGCACCCAAGGTCAAATGGGTACCTAAAAATCATCCTTTTTTTATGAAATGTAAATTTACCATCATAAGCTAGGAGCAGGAGATGGTACCTTGATAGTGGATGTTCAAGGCACATGACCGGAGATTCATCTCATTTCTCTAAGCTTACTAGCCTAGACGAAGAGTATGTCACCTTCGGAGACAACAAAAAGGGTAAAATCATTAGCAAAGGAACCATAGGTAACAAATTCAACTTTTTGATTAAAGATGTGTTGTTAGTTGATGGCTTAAAGCATAATCTTTTGAGCATTAGTCAATTATGTGATAAATGATATATGATTAGATTTGAATCCAATGCTTGTATTATTGAACAACCACACAAAAACACATCTATGATTGCCCTAAAATAAAATAATGTGTACACTATTGACATTAATGATCTTTATAATGAAATATATTTTTCGGTTTTGAATGACGATGCTTGGCTTTGGCATAGGAGATTAGGTCATGCTAGCATAAAACAAATCTCTCAAATCTCATCCAAAGAACTTGTAAGAGGTATTCCTAACATTAGGTTTATTAAAAATAATGTGTGATGGATGTTAACTAGGAAAACAAATAAATGGTAATTTCAAACCAAAGAATCAAATAAGCACCACTAGACCATTGCAATTAATCTATATGGATTTGTTTAGACCAATTGATACATCAAGCCTAAGAGGTAGCAAATACGCCTTTGTAATTGTGGATTATTATAGTATATACACTTGGACATACTTCTTAGCATACAAAAGTGATAGATTTAGGTATTTTTCGAAGTTTTGTAAACTTGTTCAAAATAAAAAAGACTTTATGATTTCATCAATTTAGAGTGATCACGGTAGTGAATTTCAAAACCGTGATTTCCAAAATTTTTATGAATCTAATAGATATAACCACAATTTCTCTACTCCGAGAAATCCTTAATAAAATGGAGTAGTAGAAAAAAAAATTAAAATTTACAAGAAATAACAAGAACCATATTGAACGAATATAGCCTACCTAAATATTTTTGAGCCGAAGCCGTTACTACGGCATGCTATATCATGAATAAGATTCTAGTAAGACCCATGAATTATGAAATGACAAAAAACCCAATGTTTTGTACTTTAACGTTTTTGGTTATAAATGTTTTATCTTGAATGAAAAAGATGCCTTAGGAAAGTTTGATGCAAAATCCGATGAAGGTATTTTTCTTGGTTATTCTTTTATTTCAAAAGTCTTTTGTGTCTTTAATAAAAGAACTTTGGTCATATAAGAGTCTATTCATGTTGTCTTTACTGAAGTCTCCGAATTTAAGAAAAATGAGTTTGATGATGATCTTAATTTTAATGCTTTGAATTTAAATGAACCCTCTCCAACTACCAACTTGGATATATCTTCTTTCGAAACATCCTTACCCAAGGAATGGAAGTATGTAGATGCCCATCCTAAGGAGCTAATCATAGGAGACATATCAAAAGGGGTTCAAACTCGGTTTTCTCTTAAAATTTTTTATGTCAACACCGCTTTTCTTTCTCAAATTGAACCTAAATGCATTGACGAGGCCTTGAAAGATGATTCATGGATTATTACACTGTAAGAAGAGTTGAACCAATTTAAGAGAATGAGGTGTGAGAGCTTATTTTGAGACCTAATGACCATTTAGTATCGGTACTAAATGGGTCTTTAGAAACAAGCAAGATGAATTTGGTATCGTGGTTAGAAACAAGGCTAGACTAGTGGCCAAGGGTTTCAACCAAGAAGAAGGTATTGATTATGAAGAAACCTTCGCTCCTATGGCAAGATTAGAAGCCATAAGGATGCTCCTTGCCTATGCTAGCAGTAATAATTTTAAATTATTTCAAATGGACGTCAAAAGCGCTTTTCTTAATGGCTTTATTTCTGAAGAAGTTTATATTGAACAACCTTCCGGATTTGAGAATGATAATTTTTCGAATCATATGTTTAAGTTGACTAAAGCTCTCTATGGATTAAAATAAGCCCCTAGGGCTTGGTATGAGAGGCTTAGTTCTTTCTTTATTCAAAATAATTTTATGAAAGACAAGGTCGATACTATATTATTTATTAAATATTTTAAAAATAATTTTCTTATTGTCCAAATTTATATTGATGATATCATTTTCGGTTCTTCAAGTGAATTTTTGTGTGAATCGTTTGCCTAAAGTATGAGTCAAGAGTTTGAAATGAGCTTAATGGGCGAATTAACCTTTTTCTTTGAATTACAAATCAAGCAATTAAGTGATAAAATATTTCTTAGTCAAACCAAATATACATTAGATTTGCTTAAACGATTCAAGATGGAAAGTGCTAAAGTTATTAATACACCAATGAGCACTTCCACAAAATTAGATATGGACACAAATGTCGAATGTTTTAACTAGAAAACCTATAGGGCTATGATAGGTAGTCTACTGTACCTTACAGCAACAAGGCTAGATATCATGTTTAATGTTGGACTATATGCTAGGTTTCAATCTAACTCCAAGCAATCTCACTTAAAAGCTGTTAATAGGATTTTTAGATTTCTAAAAGGAACTCCTAAACTAGAATTATGGTATCCAAAATCTAAAAACTTTGAATTGCTTAGTTATGCCGATGCTGATTTTGTTGGTTGCCAAATAGATAAAAAAAGCACATCCGGAACATGTCAACTTTTAGGACATGCACTTGTCTCTTGGTCTTTTAAGAAACAAAACTCGGTTGCTTTATCTACAACAGAAATTGAGTATATAGCAGCAGGTGCATATTGTGCTCAAGTTATATGGATGAAAAACACTTTAGAGGATTATGAAATTTACCTTAAAATCATACCTATAAAATATGATAATACTAGTGCAATATGCTTAACAAAAAATCCTATTCAACACTCTAGAACTAAACATATTGATATTTGACATCATTTTATAAGAGATCATATTAATAACCATGACATATCTCTAGAATTTATTGATACAAAACATCAATTAGCTGATATTTTTACAAAACCCTTGATTGAGGAACAATTTGATTTTATAAGAAGAGAATTAGGTATGTTAAATTTTTCTGATACACGAGTTCCTCTTTAAAATTTTCTCTGGATTTTCTTAATTGAGTTCTCTTTCTCAAGATCATTTACTATTATTTCTTCACTTGAGATTGTTGAATCTCGTATTTTGATGATGAAACCAATTGATATGTGTTTATGTTTTAATCATAAATTTTCTCCTCTTACGAAAGTAGAACTTCAAAAATCTGATATGATGTTTATGTAAATAAGTGTGTGCACCATATAATGATAAAGATTTTGCTCGCTGGCACCACACAATGTTTGCACCATATCTCAAAAATAAACTACTAGAAAACTAAGAGGAAGACAGAGCACCGGCAGTGGCATCGCCCAGCTGGCGGTGCCACCGCCCGCAACTTGCCCTATGTAAACACAAGTTAGGGCCGACGGTAGAACCGACCCCAACTCCCTCTATACCTCTCTAAATAGCCCCAAATCCCTAATTCCTCTTACTCTCCCTCTAGTAAGTCAAGAGAACCCTCATCCTCTACAAAACCAAGGATCAATCTCAAACCCCCCTTTGGTGATCACAAGAAGGTTAAACTACTAAGGTAATCCCTAAACCAAATTGTTTCTTTCTTTGCATTACTTGTTCTTGCCTCTCATTTGTTCTTGATAAATGTAATCTCCATGACTTCTAGAAGATCCTCAAGGGACAAAGGGAAGAGGAGATTAGATGAAACCCATGATTCCCTACTCTTTGATTCTCCTCAACATGCCCTTAAATTCCCAACCATAGAGTCTAGAAATGTTCATAAGGGTAAATATGTATATTTAGAGGAATCGAATAATTTGGAACCAATTCAATGGTTTGCTAACCTAGATATCCTCACAATTCTTTAAATAAGTGAACCTATTAATCCTAGACTTGTTAGGTTGTTTTACAACAACTTGTATATGGATGAACACGATAAGGTATCCACTTATCTCTTAGGACATCACATACCCATTACAGATAGCGTAATTTGCAACCTCATAGGAATTGCTAAGAAAAGGAGAGGTTATTACTTTAGAGGACAATGGGATGAAGAATCAGTTGGGACCACTTATTCTGAAGCCTTAGGTACCATTAGAGTTGTTTTGGGGCTATTTTTCTCGGTTCGGTGAGCGGTAGCTTTGTAGCGCTACAACTTATTCGAACTTACATTTTTACAAGCAAAAAGACTTAAAACCAAGACAAAACATGCTGTAAAGCAGTTGTACATGTAGATGAGAGTGACGAACAGTTCGTTGAACTGAGTTGTTGCGGGTGCACGACGACCGTTCGTGACACCGTGCCAAGGCCTTCTGAACCCAACTTCGCCTCTGCAAGTTGAGTCATCTCAATTCCTCTATCAAATGCATCTTTGAGGTAAGGTGCATGTGCCTCGAAGCTCCCTTTATCTGGGG